>JAMPIV010005410.1:0-116167 GCA_024509875.1 Oreohelix idahoensis | reverse complement strand
GGTATTGTAGTGGGTTTGATGGTATTGTATGATGGTGATATTACTAAATGTAATTGTATGAGGCCAGCTGTGAAGGCTCCTGAGATAAAATGTAGTTGAGAATTGTCAGAAGGCCTTTCTTGCTACCACTACGACCTCACACTTAATTTTTTTCTAATGAATGTGGCTACGTAAAGTGTCTAGGGTTATGATATGTAGTGTGGTGTAATAGGTTATAGATATACCCACAGATATTTAACAAGACTAATAATATTAATAAATGTTAAAATACACTGAACTAACTCACGTGTGTAAAATTTTTTGATAGAATTATATTACATTTATTTTGTTCTGGATCAATTTTTAGGTTGACCAGAACTTAAAAGGATTTAGAGATTATGAAAGAAATGCATGGAATATTATATCATAAATGCAATAGTGTACATATATATGTACTATACTAGTTAGTTTTATTAAAATGTTCTAGTAGTCATCTACTTGGGAGGATAGTTAATGTTTGTGCTGTTGGGGTGGCCTCATCACACCTGTCTATATTGACTACACAGTGTCCAGAAAATGGTGGGAATTTTTATGGGGTATTAGTAACTAAAAGCGTTGGTGAATGTCCAGCAGACCAGAGGCTCACTCATCTTGTAGTTGTAGCTCTGGTGCTGAAATCTGGTGGTCCCACCTCTCCGTGCTGGCGGGCAATAATGGTGGTCTCTGTCACAAGTACTGCACAGATACACTCGAGTAAAGTCACCAACTGAATAGACACTGCTTTGTTGACAACAGAAACTCACAGCTCTGCAATCAAAGTATGGGCCATGTGTCAAAATCTATTCTCTACCCACGTCTGGACACAACACTGACACAACAACCACATCATACAGACAGGTCAGATCTCTCTGACCAAACAGCACATTTACCATGGTGGTTTTACATCAGATAGATCCTCCCAGACTATAGATTCTGAAAAATATTTATTAGTTTTCTGCCCTAAAAGAGGATAGGTAATATGTTTCATTATTCTCAACACTTGATCTGTCTTGCCTAACCCTTGCTGGAGTTTATGTACATTGTTGGTCCCTAGACCCTGACTTGGGCGGGGGGTCTAGAGCAAATCCCTACTTGTTTGTAAGGCTAGATTTCGATATGGCAGTATCAAATCACTCGAACATGAAACAATATTCAAAATATAAAGGAAATAATTTCAATCTTACAAGATTATGAATAAATAACACAGAATTGCTAGCAAAACTCAGCTGAGCTGCTGGCTATAGTATGGCGTCCCTAAACTTATTTCACTTTCTTTCATATGGAAATCACCACACTTTAAAATACTGTGTCTATCATCTAACAACTATTGAAGAATGGCCCCACTTGCGCGTCTGAGCGCTAATAATATGATTGTCTGTGGCCAATCACTGCCTAGGTTTATTTTAAATTCAAATTTCCTACCCTAAAGTCATTTCAGTCATGCTTCAGTCAAGTATGGATGGTTATCTGTTAGTCTGTCCGTCTCTACTTGTGTTTCTACAAAAATGTACTTGATTTTTGAACCAACCTTTCTCTCCCCTCCAAAATTTTGTCGTTAAAAGTTATATTTAGACACAGCTCCCACCAATGTCCCTTCACTTCCCTACTACTTAGATTTGAACACCTGCGTCTCAAGGTCGTGTTTTTTTGTACAAATAGCGACGCTTTTTATTCCATACAGTCTGTCGTTGATGTGAACAACACTGTCTTTTGTCATTATCTTCAATATTATCTATCCGTCTGTAAAATTCAGAACATATTAGTTCACTGCTCAGAATGGGCCATCCGGCCAGCTAATTTTTATATTCCTAACATTAATATTACGAAAAAGTTACTTTTTAATTTTGTAATATTCCAAACATTCGCGTTCTGCCGCTGAATTCAAATCAAAGGCTTGGTATCGCAAAAGCGACCAATAAATGACTGTGGCGTAACATATCTAGGTCCCTTCTGTCGAGTTGCTTACTTTTTATGTCAACTTGGGAAACGTGACTTTTCTCCGTTTCCCCCCCAATTGCGTCTCCTTAGCCTTTCTAGTCTCACGCAATCTTTCCAGTCATATTTTTTTCCTTTTTGATCCGCCGTTCCCCTCCTGTCTAGCAAGTCAATTTTTATGGAGGGTGATGACCCGCGGTCTAGGCGATCATGTACATCAGCAGCCTACGCATTATGTTTTTATCCTTAAATGTTATCTTTGGAGGTATTTTACCGTTGTATCTCTGTCAATTTCACTACACATCTCCCCACTTGAAAACATGCCTATGGCAAGTTCCAAAACCAGCGATACACATAGGTAAAATTACTCCTCACGTCTGCCACTACTCTAATTTTGATCACAGGGGTGCCGACTGAGGAAATCTGCACCGACATTCAATTTGCCTGGGATATATTGGATACTAAACTGATAAGGTTGAAGCAATAAAGACCACCTCAGCAATCTTGCGTTTTCATGCTTAGCCTGAGACAAGAACACGAGAGGCTGATGGTCCGTCTCCACCACAAAAGTCCTACCATACAGATAGATTTGAAACTTCTTTATTGCCCAGATTAATGCTAAACATTCTTTTTCGCTTGTGGAGTATCCTTGTTCCGCCTTATTCAATTTGCGGCTTGCATAAGCGACTGGTTTCAGTTCCCCATCAGGTGAAGATGATCTTTGCAACAAAGCCCCTCCGAGTCCTACATTACTTGCATCGGTTCTTAAGACAAAGTCCTGTGTCAAATCAGGCAGTTTGAGAATAGGCTTGCTAGTGAGTTTTTCCTTTAACTCTTGGAACGCTAGTTCACATTGTGCAGTCCAAATAATTTTATCTGGAAGTCCCTTGCGAGTCAGATCAGTCAGAGGAGCACAAATAGCGTTAAAATTTTTGATGTATTTCTGATAAAATCCGCATAACGACACGAATGATCGCACGTCCTTTTTTGTTTGCGGCCTAGGTGCTCTCTGCAGTTTTTCCAAGTTCTTAGGATCAGGGGTCATATTACCCTGATATACAGTGTGTCCCAAGAATTCCAACTCTTTGCATCCAATACAACATTTTGTTGGCCTAGCAGTTAAGTTCGCCTCCCGAAGTCTATCAAACAACATCTCCAGAGCTTCAATGTGTTCTTCAAATGTCTCTGTGGCGACGAGAATATCATCCATGAAATTCGTGATACATGGGTTATTCAGGGGATCCAACAATTTGCGCATCATCCTTGAAAACACACTCGGAGCATTTTTCAGTCCGAATGGTAGCATATTGAATTCATAATGTCCATCCGAAGTGCTAAAAGCCAAATAAGGTCTCACTTCAGGCTTCACTGGGATCTGGTAATAGCCTTTACTAAGATCCACCTTTGAAAAGTATTTTGCCTTGTTCAGTCTGGCAAATAACTGTTTTGTGTCTGGTAATGGATCCACTTGTCCTTCTGTGACAGCATTCAGTTTCCTGTAATCTATGCACAGTCTGTGTTCCCCAGACGGTTTTCTCAACAAAACGACACTAGAACTAAAAGATGATTCACTGTGCGAAATAATCCCCTCCTTCAACAAATACTCTATTTCTTCCTTCAATGCCTTCTCCTTCGCGAACGGAATAGAATAGGCTCTCATACAGATTGGGTTTGAGTCTACCAGTTTCATGTCATACTGTAGCAAATTTGTATGGCCTGGTTTATCTGTTAATACATCTGTATGTTCCTCCAGAACCTGTTGAACTCTCTCCCTCTGGTTTTTAGTCAGGTGCTTACTGACTTTTACCTGTGCTGCTGTTTCACAAGGATGTAATGGGTATTCATGTGAGGTGAGTGGTTCTTTTTGCATCTGGGTTGCAATAGCCAAGGTCAATAAGGGGGTGCTTTCCTGGAGTGGTCTGTCCAGATACTTCTTTAACAGGTTTACATGATAAACTTTTTCCTTCCCCTTTTTGTCAATTTTATAGTTTGTTCTAGACACCTTCTCTAGAACCGTATATGGACCTTGCCAACCAATTTGTAATTTATTCTGGCTTCCGGGTAGTAGAAGCAGCACCTTCTCTCCGACTGCCAGTTCCCTGTCCTTTGCCTTCCTATTAAAATATGCTGCATGTTTCTTCCTGGCTTGTTTCAAATTATCATTTGCCAGTTTCCATCCAGCTTTCAAACGAGTGGTCAGTTCGTTCACATATTGATACGATGAGGTAACAGTCTCTTCCGCCTTCTCATCTGTCCAGGTCCTTAATAGAGTTACATCTGGATCTTTAATTTATCATACTTATTTTTCATGGAACCCATCGGGTCCCGTCCATTAGAAGCTTTATAATGAGGACTTTTCTTCCTAGAATCATCACTCACAAATCGACCACTACCAATTTTTTTCTGGGGTTTGTCTCCCCACTTAAGATTGTTTATGAGAGATCTTCGCTCTCTTGTCTGTTCTTCCAGTTTATATAAGTCTGACCGAGGGATTGTCATCTTATCCTGGGTAAAATTTCTTCTTTGTACTCTTCGCATAGTGGCCATGTTAATCCATTCAAGTGAAGACTGGGTGTGAAAAGGGGGCTCCCATTCCACTTTGTCTACCCGAGTATAATTAGTTTTCCTTTCAGGCCTAAAGTTGCCCCGTGGCGTTTCTAGGTCCTGCACATATTTTCCCTTTGTGGGTGTTCCCTCATGAAATACGCCACATGCTTCTACAAAGTTTTCAACATCGACATTTACGTCGGGCCAATAGTATTTTCGAGCAATCTTTTGGCAGATGGTACCGACTTTCTCATGGTCACCATCTTTTCCAACATGTAAGCTCCTTATTAAGTTTGCCCTATATATCTTGGGAAGAACTAACTGTCCGTGACCAGTGGATCTAGTTCCTGTCTTCCTGTATAAGAGTTTGTTCTTCATGAAATATTCCCCCTTGCTCGGAGGTGTGTGGCATTTGGGCAATTTTTTAAACCAGGGCTTGAGTGTCCTATCCTCAGCCTGCGCCTTCCTCATCTCCTCTGGATGAGCATTTATAGGTTCACCTTCTTCCTCCTTCTTCTGTGACCTGGTCTGCACTGTCGCCATGATCACAGGTTTCTCGGGATTCCCCAAGAAGACGTATCTACACCCCAATATCAGAGGGTAGATTGGTTCATCTATCACTGCTGCTCTGATTTCTCCTTCCACATAGCGAGTTTTCACCGTTATCCTTGCGATGGGAAGTGTCATGAGTGGTATGTCCTTAGTCGCCCCTTGTATTTCCACTGTTTCTGTGGTATACTGACTTGGGTCCACTAGGCTAGACTTCACAACTGAATCATAATCCAAACCTGTATCATAAAGGCACCTTATGGTGACCCCATTACAAATAACATCCTCACAAACTGGGGGGTGATAAGGTTCCTGTTGTCCCTTAGGATTAACCTTTAATCTTTGCGTCCCCGACTTCATTGCAGCAATGTTTGAAGGTTTCCTTCTACAAAATTCGGTGTTATGGTTATCCTTCTTGCACCATTTACACCATCTTTTTCCTTGGTTCAACGGTTTTCTTTCATTGAACTTTTGGTCATTGAACTGTGAGTTTCTGTCGCGATAGTCATTTCTTGGCCGCTCAAAGTTTGTCCTACCTTTATTTCCCTGCTCTCTATTATCAAATTTATTAAATTGCTGTGGAGCTTTAAAATTGTCTATGTGCTTCTTTTTAGCACCACTTACCTCTGCCTGGGCTGCCTGATACCTCTCAGCAACATTTAAAATTTCCCCCAACTTCTCTGCACCTTGTTCCATGAGAAATTTTCTCATGTCTGGAGCCATGGACTCTCTCAATTGCTCAATCATGATCATTTCTTTAAGATCTTGGGTCTTCCCCAGAGCCGTCCATTTCTCCAAATAGGTTTCTAGTCTAGCAGAGAATTGGTGGTATGTCTCCCCAGACAACAGTTTGGCATTTCTAAATTTCTTACGATAAAATTCACCATTCTTCTCGTACCTTAATAACAAAGCCTGCTTTAACATGTCATAATTGTCTTGGTCTTCCCTGTTCATTTTGGCAAATACTTCATAAGAAGTACCTCTCAATCCCTGTGATAGCTTTAAACTCCACCTCTCTCTCTCTAACCCATATGTAGTAGCTAATAACTCAAAACGTCCTAGGTACCCCTCTATGTCATCGTCTTTTTCAACAAAATGGTCTAAATGAAACCCCATAGCTGAGTTTGAGGCTCCCAGACTGGGCGTAGCATCTGAGGCAAAAGGGCTGGCACCATCTTCAGGAGCCTGGCCTTGTAATTCCAGCTCCCTTAGTCGTAATTCGTGCTCCCTTTGCAACCTTCTATCTTCTGCCTCAATTTGTAACCTCTTCTCTTCAGCTAACCTGTCAGCCTCTAATTTTCTTTCAGCCTCTTTTTCTAATCTCCTTTCTTCCCGTTCAATATATTTATCACATTCAGCCGTTACGTATTGAATTAAAATTTGACCATCCATTCCCATCTCCTTCGCGGTGAGCACAGCAGCTGATCTAAATTTTGCCAGCTCCGCCATACTTTTTTGACAATATAATAATATACAAGCTAAATCTCTAACCAGTAAATACACTAAGTACTTCTTATGACTATAGTCTAACTAATTCTAACTAACCAGTTAACTAATTAATTATTACTGGCTGTGAAGATTCACCAACTTTTATCTGCAGGGACACTTTTAATTTTAAAGGGAATTTTACAATTTATTTCCCTACTTTTATTTCTCCCACCAGGAGATCCTAATATTACTGTTGGGCTAATTATCCCTGGACAAGACCCCAATTTATGTAGTGGTGTTTGATGGTATTGTATGATGGTGATATTACTAAATGTAATTGTATGAGGCCAGCTGTGAAGGCTCCTGAGATAAAATGTAGTTGTGAATTGTCAGAAGGCCTTTCTTGCTACCACTACGACCTCACACTTAATTTTTTTTTTTAATGAATGTGGCTACGTAAAGTGTCTAGGGTTATGATATGTAGTGTGGTGTAATAGGTTATAGATATACCCACAGATATTTAACAAGACTAATAATATTAATAAATGTTAAAATACACTGAACTAACTCACGTGTGTAAAATTTTTTGATAGAATTATATTACATTTATTTTGTTCTGGATCAATTTTTTAGGTTGACCAGAACTTAAAAGGATTTAGAGATTATGAAAGAAATGCATGGAATATTATATCATAAATGCAATAGTGTACATATATATGTACTATACTAGTTAGTTTTATTAAAATGTTCTAGTAGTCATCTACTTGGGAGGATAGTTAATGTTTGTGCTGTTGGGGTGGCCTCATCACACCTGTCTATATTGACTACACAGTGTCCAGAAAATGGTGGGAATTTTTATGGGGTATTAGTAACTAAAAGGCGTTGGTGAATGTCCAGCAGACCAGAGGCTCACTCATCTTGTAGTTGTAGCTCTGGTGCTGAAATCTGGTGGTCCCACCTCTCCGTGCTGGCGGGCAATAATGGTGGTCTCTGTCACAAGTACTGCACAGATACACTCGAGTAAAGTCACCAACTGAATAGACACTGCTTTGTTGACAACAGAAACTCACAGCTCTGCAATCAAAGTATGGGCCATGTGTCAAAATCTATTCTCTACCCACGTCTGGACACAACACTGACACAACAACCACATCATACAGACAGGTCAGATCTCTCTGACCAAACAGCACATTTACCATGGTGGTTTTACATCAGATAGATCCTCCCAGACTATAGATTCTGAAAAATATTTATTAGTTTTCTGCCCTAAAAGAGGATAGGTAATATGTTTCATTATTCTCAACACTTGATCTGTCTTGCCTAACCCTTGCTGGAGTTTATGTACATTGTTGGTCCCTAGACCCTGACTAGGGCGGGGGGTCTAGAGCAAATCCCTACTTGTTTGTAAGGCTAGATTTCGATATGGCAGTATCAAATCACTCGAACATGAAACAATATTCAAAATATATAAGAAATAATTTCAATCTTACCAGATTATGAATAAATAACACAGAATTGCTAGCAAAACTCAGCTGAGCTGCTGGCTATAGTATGGCGTCCCTAAATTTATTTCACTTTCTTTCATATGGAAATCACCACACTTTAAAATCTGTGTCTATCACTGAACAACTATTGAAGAATGGCCCCACTTTCGCGTCTGAGCGCTAATAATATGATTGTCTGTGGCCAATCACTGCCTAGGTTTATTTTAAATTCAAATTTCCTACCCTAAAGTCATTTCAGTCATGCTTCAGTCAAGTATGGATGGTTATCTGTTAGTCTGTCCGTCTCTACTTGTGTTTCTACAAAAATGTACTTGATTTTTGAACCAACCTTTCTCTCCCCTCCAAAATTTTGTCGTTAAAAGTTATATTTAGACACAGCTACCACAAAATCCCTTCTCTTCCATACTAAGTAGATTTGAACACCTGCGTCTCGAGGTCGTGTTTTTTTGTGCAAATAGCGACACTTTTAGATTCAATACAGTCTGTCGATGATGTGAACAACACTGTCTTTTGTCATTATCTTCAATATTATCTATCCGTCTGTAAAATTAAGAACATATTAGTTCGCTGCTCAGAATAGGCCATCCGGCCAGCTAATTTTTATATTCCTAACATTAATATTAAGAAAAAAGTACTTTTTAAAGTTTGTAATATTCCAAACATCTGCGTTTTAGCCGCTGAATTCAAATCAAGGGCTTGGTATCGCAAAAGCGTCCAATAAATGACTGTGGCGTAACATATCTATGGTCCCTTCTGTCGAGTTGCTTACTTTTTATGTCAACTTGGGAAACGTGACTTTTCTCCGTTTCCCCCCCCCAATTGCGTCTCCTTAGCCTTTCTAGTCTCACGCAATCTTTCCAGTCATATTTTTTCCTTTTTGATCCGCCGTTCCCCTCCTGTCTAGCAAGTCAATTTTTATGGAGGATGATGACCCGCGGTCTAGGCGATCATGTACTATTCGCAGCCTACGCATTATGTTTTTATCCTTAAATGTTATCTTTGGAGTATTTTACCGTTGTATCTCTGTCAATTTCACTACAGTTATATACTCTGGAAACCATATTCCTTCGGTAAACAAGGCAAAATATAGACAGAGGGACTTAATGTTTAAGCATAAAATACTCTTAAAATATCATCATTGTAATATGTAACATTATATTCACTAAGATGTTTTGGTTAGCTTATAGACATACTCTGTAGACGCAGAGTGTTACTTCCAAGTCTGCGCTGTTAGAAGCTTCGATTTCTAAACCGCTCACATAGCGGTCAGTTTTGTGGCTTCTTCTCAGTTATCTTATTGTTTTGTTGGTTAAGACTTCTAACTATAAAAGTCAGCCCACTGGATATCTTCTCAGCTCTGTCAGATCTGTAAGTGATTTCGGGAAGTAAGGAACTGTGTCTGAGACGAGCCTATATACATAATCTCAGGTCTAACCCCTGTTTTCTCAAAGGTCCGTGCCTGAGTTCACTATCTTGTTGCAATAGGATTGATAACACCAACTCTGACTGCCACCAGGTAGTCATCCTCACAGATGCACTGTCTGTACTGCAAGCTCTCAAGGATGGTAAACTCCCGTATCTGAGACATGAACTAAGCAAGGTAGCTGCCAAAAAACGAACCATACTTCAGTGGGTACCATCCTATTGTGGTGTATCCGGAAATGAAAAGGCAGATAAACTTGCTTAAAAGGGAGGAGAAATTCCAGAGTGTCTTGCCCGTGTTATGACAATGACGTCATGCGGACACATCTAATTTGTCTATGAATGGCAGTATTACGCTGCCACACCAAACCAAAATTGTTTTTTTTTTAAAAGTACATCACAGTTAGAAATTTATTTTTACTTTGGTCACAATAAAGAACGAGGAGGGATAATACCATGAGCAGATGTACTATTTGAAATTGTATGCGCTATATATCCTAATGATAATCCATTAGGGGTTGAACATGATAATCTTTCTTAATCAACTAAAACAATATGTGTACATATATGTCATTTCAGGTCGGCAGTGAGTTTATCCGTGGTGTTTCCGGGGGAGAGAGAAAGCGTTGTAATATCGGTATGGAGTTGATTATCTCCCCTCCAGTGCTATTTCTTGATGAACCAACCACTGGCCTGGACTCAAACACGGCAAATACGGTCTTAATGTTTCTGAAAAGGTTTGTTTTGTATCAGTTATGACAAATGACCATCCCTATTCAACTCTGAATACTTTATTTTGAATAAACTTTCCACTGAATGGAAACAGAGAAATGAGGAAACAACTGAAGGAAAAGAAATGAAGGAATAAAAAGAGTGAAGAATGAACTAAAGATATAATTTGAAGAAGTTAAATAAAAGTTTTATAAAAGAAACAATAGATGAGGAAGATGATGATGGTGGCCATGATTAATAAATAAATGGCATAATCTTACTCAAGCATAACTCTGACTGGCGCATGCGACCATGTCTCTCCACAACTTCCTTCTCTAAGCTTTATCATCATCATCATATTCCTGTTTACTCTCTATGAAGCATGAAGCCACAACTGCAGCAGACTACTTTGTAGGAAGCTTGTATCAATGCACTCATGTGCTCTTGTGCAGCAGTCGTTTCTATAGTTACATGTTTTATATGATGAGGTTACCAGGGCCATGCATAAAATAATATTACTCATCTTCATACAACATGTCTGAGAAAGCAGTTGTCCTCCTGGTCTTACATTGTATCTTTATAGTCCCCAGGAAACAACACGAGGCCCTATCTCTAGTTGTGTTTGTCAGTTCTGCTGCTGACATTTGTCATGCCATGATGTCAAACTGTCATGTGTCTTCTTCCTTTGCCGTCTCGTATCTCTTTTTTTTCTGTAAATTTTGTGCGTTGGCAAAATGTGTTCCAATATTTTTCTTCTCGTAACATACTAAATAAAAATGAATTATTTCCTGCTGATGTAAAAGCATGTTAAGACGTTAAAATAATGAACAAATGTTAACATGTAAGGAAAGATGATGAATATTAAAAACAGAAATGAAAAAATATGAGAAGAACATAGTGAAAAGAACTGAAATTATAAATAACAGTCATTCCATGTCTAAATAAAAACTCTCCTTCTTTCTTCCCAACAAGCCTAAACTTCATTCTATCCTGTCCGTTTAAAAAAATAATGCACCACATCGTTTTTCTTAGCTAATAATGAAGATTTTTTTTTTTTTCCTTAACCAGCGGCACTTGGGCTTTCAGCCCTTCGGCCCAATGACATGTCATTGCGAGGCTGGGGAACCTGAGGACTTTCCTTCCAACCCGGTCAGGAGCTTCGCTCCTTCCCATCCACAGAGGGTTTATCACAGGAGCCGTTCAGGCTATTCAGTCAAATTTCCGGCCGTAAACATTTCTTCAAACGCTGACGCCCGGGTTTGAACCATGAACACCTGGTCGCCAGTACAACGCCCAAGCCAATACACCAGCGCGGCTCCCAATAATGAAGATAGAAGCATGAAATTTTGCACACTTCAAATATGGCATGGGCCAATTGTGTGCACCAAATTGCACCGCAACCAGGCAAATAATACGGCTGCCCTAAACCGTTGAAATGGAGCGTGTTAGCAACTTGCGTTATAAGCAGCGAATTGTGATAGAATTTCTCATTGCAGAGAAGGAAACTGTTGTGAACATTCACAGGCGTCTATGTGATGTGTATGGACGTTTTGCAGTCGACAGGAGTACAGTCAGTCGCTGAGTTCAGAGAATCAAAGAATCAGGAAGTGGAGATGCGGAGCTGCTTGATCGGCTGCGCTGTGGACGTCCTGCCACAGCCACCAACGCAGAAATGTTGAAATGCGCTGAGGGCATTATTCTTACTGATAGGCGAATCACTACTCAACAATTGGCCTTACAGCTGTCAGTCAGCATTGGTAGTGCTTCTTCTTCTTCTTGCGATCGCATCTTTGATGATTACACCGTCAGACGAGTTCTCATGATGAATTCGACTGTTGTTTGAAGTTCCTCTTTAACTCCATATAGCTTTGAGTTTAGTGTTGAGTCATTGGGCCAGTATATCTTTTTTAACTGGTCATACAGAGGACAGTCCTGTATAACATGCTCAGCAGTTTGTTCGTTTAATCCACATGTGCACAGTGGTGAAGCAGACAATCGTAGCTTGTGCATGTGTTTATTCAGTTTGTTATGCCCTGTCCTGAGTCGAAAAATAGTTATCTGTCCCTGCCGGTCGAGAGTGTGATAGTCGTCTTTTGGTTGGTTCTGTTCTCTTCTGATAGTCTGGATAGCTCTCTTTTTCTCAAAGTATGTGACTTCATTATCTTCTTGTTCACATTCTCCTCCCTTTTTTGCAAGTTTATCTGCCTTTTCATTTCCGGGTACACCACAATGAGATGGTACCCACTGAAGTATGGTTCTCTTTTTGGCAGCTACCTTGTTTAGTTCATTTCTCAGATACGGGAGTTTACCACCCTTGAGAGCTTGCAGGACAGACAGTGCATCTGTGAGGATGACTACCTGGTGGCAGTCAGAGTTGGTGTTATAAATCATATTGGCAGCTTGCTCTAGAGCTTGAACCTCAGCTGTATAATTGGAACAGAATTTACCAGTGGGAATGTGCCTAGTCTCATAGTGGTTGTCAGGATATGAGATAAAGATACCGGCACCTCCATTCCTAACAGCATTAGTTGCTGATCCATCTGTATAGGCATGTATCCATGATTGATCGGGATAGCTTTCTTGGATCATACTCAATGTAGCAGTTCGTTTTTGCAGATCATTATACTCACATCCACTTGTGAGACCACTGACTGATGTATTAATTTGGAGGGCACTGCTGGCCTGCTCCCATGGTACAGGGTATAGGGTGGGCTTCAGTGGTGTTGTCTTCATGGATAGTGTCACGTGAAAGATAATTTATTTTACCATCTTGTCCATAATTTGATTACTCCCTTAAATGTTCTGTTTTCCGAGACATTTTGTATTTTCGTTTCTTTCATATTCTACCTACATTTTTTTCACCTTCTCAACCCCACCCGAGGTTGTTTACGCTGGCCAGCTGCGGTCAGCTAACGCTAGACGTAATGTTATCTAAACGCACCTGTTCGACCAGAGAAACATTTCTCGGGTCCGCTTTAAGTGTTAGAACGAGCCAAAGACGGTTTCTGTGAAAGAAACGGTTCGTTAGCGGCGGGTACCCTCTGTGGTCCCAACAGGGGAATTTCTCTGGTCGCTTTAAAACGTTTGATGACGAGCGGCTGGTACCCTTTGAGGCCTGGGTAACGAGTGTGATCTGTTTCAGGGGAAGATAACAATCGCGGTCAGTCTTTGGGTTTTCGCCCCTTAGACAAGATAGAGCATAATGTTATGCATTTCTCTACCTGGGGAACTTTCGCACGATTTCTTTTGTCTTACTCTAGATTACGTCTTTCGCCGAACTTCTGTAGAAATATGCAGGCCAGGTCCGGGGGGGAGCGTCCCTTGTGATCTATAAGAGTAGACTAGTTTTAATAGACAAAGACATTCGTAAATTGTCCTGGCCCGTAGATGACCATCATGAGATAAGGCAAACTTTAACACAGTACTAGAATGTGTTTGCCTATGTTCTAGTCATTTTTCGGGGTGAGTTGACATATCTTATAATTATTATATTAGATTCATGTTAGCTTTATATATCTGTTAGGGAAGTGAATTTATTTCTGAGGACTTCTCCTAGTAATTTATTCAGTGATAAGGTAGCGCTGTCTACGGCCTAGTAAGGGTGCTTAAACTGTTAGGGTTTATCATGGGTTAAATGTTAAACTTACAATAACAGATATTAGGCGTAGAATCAGTCCACGAATGCTTACCATTGGGTTAAGAGTCAGCAAAATGAACTGTCATTTCTGTAAGATAATGTCAGGTGTGGATGGTGCACTTAGAAACTGAATAGTGAGATGCAGGTAATAACTCTGGATTATAGGAGATAGTCACTTATTCCTTTTTGATAGATACTTCTAGTGGCAAGGGAGGATAATTTTATGCTTACTTGTGTAGTTAGACACTAGTCTATAACTTTCACAGAAAGCAGCCACCAGCCATAGATATAATTATTTCTTATGATCTAGCCACAACTGTATTATTATAGCAAGAACATTGCATTTTCTTTGTACTCATTTTGTGGAAATGCTAATATATTTCCCAAAGGGGACATACGATTTATTTGTGTAATGTCAAATGCTGTAATCTGTTTATGTAAATTCATTTAATGTTGTAAGATGAATAAGCATATTCATTTAACTGTAACTACAGGTTAGGTTTCCTGTATGTTGAGATTGGGAGAAGAGGAGTAGATTGTTGCTGTCAGAACAGTTACTGACAGGTACCTGGGTGTGCAAAAGATATTAAGCCTATGCGGGCGCGTGTTGATAATTGATATTTTTAAGGAACAGGAGACATGGTTAAAGACAGCCCTAAACTATCATAGCAATAACTACAATAAATTTAATCCCATAGTGGAGCGAAACTTTCTGTATAAAGTTAGTGTGATTTATTATTTGCTTGATGTAAAAGGGTGTCTCTTTTTGGTCTCAGTTTCAGGAAGACCGAATCGCTAGAGCAGACTTCAGTCAGGCGAAGAAAGTCATATACTCTTCGATCTAGAGGGTTTCTGTATACATCTAGCAACGAATCGTCAACCCCGTTCCTGAATCAAAACCCCTTTTTGTCAACGCCAAGTTAAGCTCACGCAGTGCAACGGAGCCAACGCTAAATCTGGAATCGCCAAACGCAGTAGTAGTTCTCTACTCGCCTATTGGATTACCAGCCAGAGCATTGCGGCTTCCAGAATATCAAACCCGCTCAGCATGCCTATAGCAGAATTCCATATCACCCGCCTTTTTGTGCCTAAACGGGGCACTCAGCAAACCACAGCCAAACCAGTTTAAACAGGATTTACAGCCAAGCGGAGCCTTGCGCCGGATAAGCGCGCCTGGGTCTCTTTGTCCTCAAGTGACTTCTTCTGGTGTATTTCCTGGATACTTAAAACCTCGCACGTATGAGCAGCCATCTATGGACAGAGTTCCAGCCCCACTCACGCTATAAGGGGAGTCACCAACGTTTAGCACCAACAAAGGAAGTTTTGTAGGCTAGTCCCTCACGAAGGATCTACAAGTAATTCACTTCCTGGAGCTAGTACATTTGGTCCCCGAAAAGCAGACAGGCTGTCGCCCAGTTCAATCAGTTGGTCAGCAGGAGATAAACAGCGTCCCCCAGCCCAACTCGCGCCAGTAGGGGGGGTCACCAACGATAGCGCCTATACAGTGATGTTATTCAGGTTAATTCCATCACCGATGGAGGATATATACGAAAACACCACTTACTGGAGTTACTTCAGCTGGTCCCCGAAAACCGAAGGACTGTCACTCGATTATTTATCTCTTTGTGTTCTACAGGTTCATGTCGGTGATCTGTGTGTGTTGTTGTTGGAGTATTTGCATATTTGATTGATTATTGATGTAATTTTATGTTGTTGTGATGATATGCATTATCTTCATGCTTTTCTTCTTTAATAAATTTTACACATTTATTAATGCGCTGTTCACGACCTTTCCATCCATATTTGTATTTTTAGCTCTTTACTATGATCTCTATGTATGATAAGAGAAAAGAGAGAGAGCAGGAGGTGCTTAGACAGACATAAGTGAGTTGAGGCTTGGAGAGAGAGATCATTTTGGTAAATCTTCTTCCAGGTTGTCTCAAGTCCATCTCCTATTTACACCTTTCTGTGTGTGTAATCTATAACTCTGTCAGTCCATTATCCCTTGTCGATTTCACTACTGTTGTCCAACTCGACAAATACTCTACACTCAAACTCAACCACGACAGATAGGTCTTCTTGATGCTGTCTTATAAGTCTTTTTCCCCGATGCACAAAGCTGCTACGCTTTAGACGTCCCAATGCCAGATCATCTAGTCTTGCCTTCATTGGGTGCATTGGCATACTGTTGTACTTTTCCATCTGGATCATGGTTTTTGTGTCTCTTCTATGGGACAATGTCTGTAATCCAGCAACCTTCTGCATCTCTGTTATTGGTGTAGTTTTCATGGCTCCTGTAATGAGCCTGAGAGCTTGATTTTGCACCTTGTCCAAAGACTGCAGATGTGAGTTAGCAGCTGATGACCATGCTGCTGAGCTAAACTCTAAGTGTGGTCTTATTACTCCATTATAAATCTTCTTTAGATTTCGTTCATTTGCTCCCCAGTTGGTACCTGCTAATTTTCTGAGTATGCCTAGTCGTCTTCGGGCCTTTCCTTCTGCATTTTCAATATGCTTATTCCATGTAAGCCTTTGGTCAAATGTCACCCCAAGATAGGTGGGGTAGCTTTCTTCCTTGATCACGGTTGTCCCTAGGTGTATGTTAGCTGATTTGTCCTTGGGGGCGAGGGAGAACAGTGTTGTGGAGGTTTTGTCTGTGTTTATTGTGATAAGCCATTTCTCTGCCCATGACACTAGCATGTCTGCTGCCCGCTGCATTCTATAATTTGCTGTGGTGACATTTTCATCAGCGCACCAGAGTACTAGGTCATCTGCATATAAGGCAGCTTTAACTCCTGCAGGGAGATCTTTCACCAGGTCATTGATGTAAACAAGGAAGAGTGTTGGGGAAATTACTCCTCCTTGAGGTACCCCCTGATGGAGCAACACTTTTCTGCTCTGCAGACCGTCAAGAGTGACTCTAGTTCTCCTGTTATGCAAGTATGACTGGATCCATTTCATCATGTTGCCTTGGATTCCACTTCTCCTAAGTTTTGCAATGAGGCCATCTTTCCACACCTTGTCAAAGGCCTGCTTGAAGTCGACCCAGATCGTTAGGACCTTTTTCTTCTCCTGGAAGGCATCTTCTATTGCTTGAGACAAGTAAGTAACTTGGTCTTCTATACTGTAGCATTCTCTAAATCCAGCTTGTTCCGGCACCAGGATCTGCTCAGACTCTAAATACCATTTCAATCTGTGGTTGACTATCGCTCCATAGTCTTCCCAACACAGCTTGTGAGACTGATTGGCCGGTAACTTGCAGCCTCGGTCTTACATTTCCCTTTCTTTAGTATGGGTATTGTGATGGCTTCTCTCCATACTTGGGGTACCGTTCCTTTCAACCAGCTGTGGTTGAATATCTCAAGCAGTTTTGTCTTTGCTGCTTAGCTCAGTTTTACTATCATTTCGTTGCTTATTTTGTTGGGCCGGGTGACTTTTGAAACTTAAGCTTGGAAATAGCCTTCTGTAGTTCTCCTAGTGTGATGGGTTCCCTCATTGGGGCAGGAGTATCTGTCTGTCCCATGGTTGCCAGTATTTCTTTTCTTATCTCTCTCTGATGGTCTATGTTAATGGGTAAGTTGCTTTCTGAACTGTATCTTCTAGCAAACAAGTCTGCAGCTTGTTTTCCTCTGAAAAGTTTGCCACCTTCATCCAATGTGATAGTCTGCCTTGGTGAGGAACGCTCTTCATTTAGAGACTTGACTAATCTCCAAAGTTTCCTGCCGTCTTTCTCAAGGTTCAGCGATGCCGTTTTAGTTCTCCAGCTTTTCCGTTTTTCTTCTAGCTTTGTTCTCTGAAACTCTGCTACAGCCTTTTTCCATTTGTTGTGAGTTTCAAGTGAAGGCTGAGACTCTGCGTCCTTTCTAGCCCTGTCCATAGCTTCCTGACGTTCTTGGAGTGTGCTGGACCAGTATGGTATGTAGTTACGCCGGCATCCTTTGGGAATGGTTTCTTTTGCAGCTTGTAGTATGCATCTGTTGAAGTCTTTTACCACTTCATTAATGTCTCTGTTCTGTACCTTGAGGGTAGACAGCAGCGTGTTCACCTGATGCCTGAATAAACCCCAGTTGGCTTTTTTGTAGTTCCATCTTGTAATGGCTGGGCCTGTACTGAGAGTTGCACTCTGGACAGTAAGAAAGATTGGGCGATGGTCGCTTCCCCCTAGTTGGTCTCCTACTTCTCTACTAATAGATCCAGCTATATCTGGTGTGGAGAAGGCAAGATCTGGTGTTGAAGTTGTGTGCCATCCTCTGGAGTAGAAGGTAGGAGTATCTGTGGCATTATTGACTAGGATTAGGGAGTGATCATCTTGCCAAGTTTCAACCTCTTCACCTCTGTGATCCAGATGGTTATAGCCCCAGCTCTGGGAGTGGCTATTAAAGTCTCCAACTGCTATAAAGTTGGTGGCTGGTACCTGTTTAGAGCTGAGACTCAGGGGTTTGTTGTTCGGACAGTAATAGTTCAGGAGTTCTATTTCCATCTTGTCTACCTTTATCTGCAACAGCTGATATTCTGCTCCATCCATGAATGTTTTCCTTTCGTGTGCAGGAATGTTATTCCTTACAAGAGTAAGTACTCCTCCTTTTCGTCTATCTTTTCTGTCGGATCTGAAGCATTGATATCCCCTTATTTTAAAGGTTTGATCTGCTTTCAAGTGAGTCTCTTGGGTACAGCAAACACTGACTTGCTTCTCATACAAGATGTTTTCTAGCTCTGCCTTTTTGCTGTATCCAGCCTGCTTGCTGTTCACTCCCTCTGCATTCCAGTGCATCATGACAAGTGGCACTCTGGGTTTCTCTTTTTCTGTTTTGTTTTGGTCAGTAGTTCTCCTCCGCCGTCTGCTGACTCCACAAGACGGTGTAGAGGGTCCTCCAGTAGCTGAGGGTGGGCTCTGTCGAGGCTCAGAGCCCGGCACTGCACCTGCCTGGTGGAGCTCCACAGGGCGAGCACCAGTACGAGATTTATTTGACGGTGTACTCTCCATAGAAAAAAAAAGCGAGTTGCGTGATACTGTGGTTTCCGGTGCGCCTTCTGGCCCAGTATCTACGACTTTAGCACCTCTTCAACGGGAGAGTGGGCTCATCCCTAATCTGTTTATGTTCCCAGTAGTAGACTATTCGCAAGCAGCCTGGGGGTGTCACTGCTCTGCGCGGACCTTGTTTACCGAGGCGGCGTCCGAGCTCGTATGGTGAAAATATGGTTGCATTATCTTCAAAATAGACCTGTCTTTCCCGCCATCCTGCAACTTTGAATTAGGGAGTTCTGAGCTCCAGTCTCTTTCCCAAGCATTTTATCCTGGCCCGGCACGCATACAGAGGACCCCACTTCTGGTTCTAAGTTAGCAGTTGGGGATAGGTGGGGTGGCACACTGTGCATTCCCCGTCATCCAGGGCGGCTTTCCAACTATGCAGAGCTTGCACAATGCTGTGCTCTGGTTCTGGGCTCTCCCAAGGAATCCTCACGTCCTGCACAGAGCCACTTCCAGATACCTACCACCTGCCATCCCTCCACTGTAGAATCTCCTGCATGCGGCCATCCAGTCAAGAGTCAGTATTAAGTCTGGTGCCCATGTGATCCCCCCAAGCCCAGTGTGAAATGCTGGGTTCTCAACATGCTGCAACACAGTGGGGATTATTGGTAGTGCAAATACAGTTATAAAAACTCTCGGATTTTCTAAGGTTTGCGCAAGATGGGTTCCTCGAAGTCTCACAAATGACCACCGATTGCAAAGGAAAGCAATTTCTTCTGAATTGTTGGAGCGTTTCAATGCTGATGGAGAGAACTTTTTGGCTAAGATCGTTACAGGTGACGAACCTGGGCACATCATTGTGAACCTGAGACAAAAAGACAGTCAATGGAGTGGCATCATCCGCAATCACCACGAAGAAAGAAATTCAAGACAATTCCTTCAGCTGGAAATGTCATGATCACTGTCTTTTGGGACATTGAAGGTGTGATTCTTGTGGACGTTATGCCAAGAATAGAGACAATCAATTCGCAAGCTTACATTAAGACATTGAAAAAACTCAATCAACGTTTTCGCAGAGTTCGGCCGCACAAGAATCCAGCAGACCTGCTTCTCCTTCACGACAATGCGCGCCCTCACACAAGTCTGGCAACACGGGAAGCAATCACCAAATTGGGTTGGACTGTACTACCCCATCCACCCTATAGTCCTGATTTGGCACCCTCTGATTTTCATCTATTTGGTCCACTTAAAGATGCACTCCGTGGGACAAGGTTTGAAGTTGATGAAGGAGTGATTCATGCAGCGAAGAAATGGCTACATGATCAAGACAAAATCTGGTACGGGCTAGGAATACAGGCACTTGTTTCACGCTGGCATAAAGCCGTACAAGTTGATGGGGATTATGTTGAATAATACCGATGTTTACATGACATATCCATGTATATTGTATATAAATTTCATGCTTTTTTAATAAACAGCTCCTGAGAAAAACGATGTGGTGCATTACTTTCTGAACGCCCCTCGTATATCTTTTCGTCATTGATGTTTATATAAAGACTTAATGTTGAAGTCATCATCATCTCATTGTTCACTCCTTGTGGATCATAGATCCACCACTGTAGATGGCTTCCATTAGCAAGCTTACGTTAAACCCCATGCTCTTGCCATGGTATGTTTCTGTAGCATGGTATGTTTCTGTAGCATGGTATGTTTCTGTCACAATGTATTTGATAAGGTGAGATTGCCAGTCACATGTACAACCCCATATGACCCGCTTAAACAACATGCCTAAGGGAGCAGTGGTGGTTTCATTTTGATTACCAAACATGTACAGTGTTATTCCCTAGGAACTCTGAGCAGACAAAGGAAGAATAGCACTATTGAACACACGGGCATATCGTATGACACAACTAGTATAAGGGTGTGTATGGAGCTGATATCTTCATCATGTAATACAAGTTACTACAGAAACGAGCCGCGCTAGCGTAGTGGTTACAACACCGCTCTGGCGACCGGGTGATTCAGGATCAAACCCGGGCGACGGCATTTGAGGATTTTTCGTCGACCGGGATTTGGACTGGATTAACTCGAGACCTGGCGAGGACATTTGAAGGAGTGTCGTCGACCAGGGACTGGCGGCTCCTGAGCCGACCCAGCTCTAATGGGTACCTCCGAAAACGGCGAGTATCTGCCTGAATGGCGAGGGACACTTGTCTCTGTACAAGAAAATAGGATACTCACGTAAAAATCAATGTCAGGTTAGACATTAAAAATAACCTGAGATTTCGCCTCGAGTATTAGCGGGCGTACGAAAAAAAAAAAAAAAAAAAAAAAAACTACAGAAACGACTGTTGGAAGAGCATTTGAATGTTTTAGTGTAATCTTCCTTATAGGGGCCTGTCTGCAGTATTAGCTCCATAGTCCTTGGGGAGCATACACACAAAGCATGATGATGATGATATACTAAACAGATGCACTTTCTGTCACGAAGGTTATCACGGAGGGGTAGAACTATCATCTTCTCCATTCACCAACCGCGCTACTCGATCTACCGCTTGTTTGACAGTCTCATGTTGTTGTCTGGAGGACATATCGTCTACCACGGTCCAGCTCCTGAAGCCCTAGACTTTTTTGCATCACAAGGTATTTTTTTCATATTCTTCATGTTTAGGTGTGTTTGAATAGAGTGGTCAAAATATCAGTGGAAGTAAGAAATAGAGCTCTTCAGTGTTATATAGAACCAGTCCTAGTATATGGAAGTGAGTCGTGGACAATTTAGTAAACAATTAAGATACGCACTAGAAGCCACAGAGACGCGGTTTTACAGATGAATGTTAAAAATACCTAGGACAGGCAAAAAGAGTAATGATGATGTCCTAATACAGACCAGTGCAAAAGAGAAGCTCTGCTATCAGTGTCAAGAGAGGAAAATCACATTCTGTAAGATGAGATGCTTAAGAAAAGCAATTAATGTTACCAGGAGAGACAGCATGAGAAATTGTGACATCATAAAGATTGTAGGAGCTACATCTTGCTACAAGTATATAGAGACAGAAAATTAAATGGTTTGGCCTTTTAATGAGAGTAAAGCCCAATAAATTATCAATAAGTGGCGACAAAAACAGACGATTTGGTTTAAGGGCAGAGAAGACTAAGTGGCAGGTGGATAGACAATGTTATAAAGATCCTTCAACAATGTGGTAAAGTGGGATGATATAAATATTTATAGGGGACTTAGTGTACTGACTGAGATCAGCTGTGAAGGTATCTGTATCTAATAAGTGTGGTGTGTTACAGATGACCTTACTTTGCTACCACATTTAGACCTCAGTCAGACTTATTCTGGAATATTGTGATGACTACGTTGAATGTCTAGGGTTATGATAATGATGAAGTGTATGTTCACAACAACCAACAGACAGATAAACAATTTAATTTAATCCACAATACTTTACAACACTGTGACACTCACATACATAGAACACTCTATAAGACTATCTTAATAAGTCAAGTGTAACTTTTAAAAATATGTATTAATTCCTGTCAATAATAGATATCCTGATTCAACTACAAAGTGAACCAGGAATCACAATCAAATGTAATCACAAGTTGTAGGTACACAATTTATAGATAGGATCTTTGTATTGACATATATTATTATTGCAATATGTGTGTAAGTTGTGCTGTAGTACTATGAGATAATACTGGCTTTTCAAGCTAGGTTGTTGTTTGTCATCATGACTTCAAGTGTTTGTTTCCGGTGGAAATAATATTGGAAAGGTTCGCAGTTTCTTTTTATTTGAAACAAATAAATGTCCCTCTTGGTTTAAGGTAAAGTCACTTTTAGGGGGGTATACACAAGATTGAGCTGCTCTGGCCACGAAATCTTAACTTCTGTGTGGGCGGCAGGAAACAGTCTCCACTGCTCGCTTGCTTCACCGTGTTCTTGAGAAACAACACTGGTCGATATCTTGACCAAGGAGTATGCTACCAGCCTATGGATTCAGCAAAACTCAGACCATGTGCTGCTTTAATACGTTAGTACCACGGTCCCTGAAACAAGAAGGTTGTACCTCCTACTTCAGAACTAATTTATAATCTATTTCCACACTGAAGCACAACACATAACAAACACCGAGTTCAGCGCGGTAGGCCAACTGCTAGCTTCTCATGTAACAGTATACACCAGTATTCCTCTCCCTAATGGTTACAACGCCTCTGCAATTCCAGCATTATTTCCTTTTATTCAATAAGATAGGTGTCATAGTACTATTTGGCAATCCCATGCAGTTATACTCCTCTCCGACAAGTTTTGTTCATGGGGGAGCAATATCTAGGCTTTGCCTCATGTTTGTTACTGAACCACACATATACAGACATAAATTATCAATTCACATTCAACTTTCATCTAAAAGAGATCAAATATGTCTAGCTTACCACAATTCAATGAAATATTAAACAAATACGTTGACTGGCGATGAGTTATGGCACAATTCCGATCTGCCTCTGTCCCAGGCTTTCATTAGAAAAATATAAACTGGTTCTCAACGCACTTGCTTCTACACAGTTTAATTTCTAAAAGTGGCACTGAACCGACGCTCCTAATTGACTATATTAAATGGTCTAGCCAATAAGACCATGTTTACAAAAGCATTTGAAAAAAAGTACCCTTCCTACCGTTTCCCTTAACAACCAAAAATAGTATTTGCAGTCGACTAATCATGTTTTGCCTTACATATAATTCTAGCCAATCAAATCGGATTTAACGTGGTGGCCTCATTTCCTCTAAAGCAGTGTCCAAACACGCCATTATGAGCAAATATGATCCTGTGTTGTCAGACAACACCACTATAGTATTTTGGCTATAATTTGTTAATTATTAGACTATTTGCTTAACACCTAACATATTCTTTGTCAGCAAGTCCTAAGGCACCCAAATATATAAGTTTAATGGAGCTAAGTGGCTGCGTTCAAAATGTGTATTTTCTTCTACCACCCGTTCACTTCTATACGATGGGGTGTTTTCTGTACTGTCAGGCTAAAGTCAGGATTTCAGACGTAAAACAGTATTGGGTCATGTTTCCTAATAAGCATTAACCATGTTTTTTAAAACCTAACCTCGTATTGGTAGTGTTTTTTGTCCCTGTTTATTTGAAAAAAAAAGCAAGCCTGCATGCCTTTCGCGTGGGGTGGCATTAATTTTATATCGCGAGACTGTGGTAGTATTGCATGCGTTCCTCCGTACATCTCTCTCTCTCTCTCTCTCTCTAAGCCTGTCTGTCTTTTCGTTTACGTAGTGCATAAAATGACATTAATGTAATCTAGGTCATTACGCAGTGTGTCTATCTCAAGGTTTTCTAAGAAACACAGTACCGGTTTTATTTTTTTTGAAACGCGTGTAGTTGATGCAGTAGGCTTTACTAGTAAACGTGAAAGCGTTACAATTATGCAGACGGAGCATAAAAAGGGGTTTTCTTTTTAGCTAGTATGACGTTCTATAACACAGGCGTACGCTATTGTGACCGCACTGTTCTTTTACCATTCTTCTTTCCTTTTATTGAATTAATTCGTTAGGCTTTACATTTACTTTTTAATTTAGATATGTGGATTTAGAATGTTTCACGACAAATTCTCCCCACTTAAAACAGACGTTATATGTCAGTCTATAATTCTATATACACATAGAGAAATTTAATATTATTCCTGGGGCTTACGGTGATTTTCATCACACGGATGGCGGCTTAGAAAATCCGCTCCCAGGTTGGTTTTTCCAGAAATATACTCTATGCTGAATTGGAATGGCTGCAAAAGTAAGGACCATCTGAGTAACCTCGAATTTTCATGCCTAGCCTGCGCTAGAAACGACAAGGGTTTGTGATCCGTTTGCAACTTGAATGCCTTCCCATACAGATAAATATTGAATTTCTTTATCGCCCATATTACTGCAAGACATTCTTTTTCGCTAGTTGAGTAATTTGTTTCAGCTTTATTCAACTTTCTGCTAGCATATGCCACTGGGGTTAATTCCCCATTCAGTGCATCTGATTTCTGTAACAGGGTCGCGCCCAACCCGATATTACTTGCATCCGTTCTCACAATGAATTCTTGACTTAAGTCAGGTAATTTCAAAATAGGTTTGCTTGTGAGCTTTTCCTTCAATTCCTGGTATGCCAATTCACATTGTGCTGTCCATGTAATTCGATCTGGATTTCCTTTGCGTGTCAAATCAGTTAACGGTGCACATATGGAATTAAAGTTTTTGATATACTTTTGGTAGAAACCACATAATGAGACAAAGGATCTCACGTCTTTCTTGGTTTGTGGCCTCGGGGCTTTCTTTAGTTTCTCTAAATTCTTGGGGTCAGGGGTCATGTTTCCCTGATGGACTGTGTGTCCCAAGAATTCTAATTCTTTACATCCAACGCAACATTTGGTTGGTCGGGCTGTTAAATTCGCTTCTCTAAGTCGATTAAACAGCATGTTCAGAGAGTCAATGTGTTCCTCAAATGTTTCTGTTGCTATAAGGATATCATCCATGAAATTTGTGATGCATGGATTATTCAGAGGATCCAACAATTTTCTCATCATTCTAGAGAAGACACTAGGCGCATTCTTCAATCCAAATGGCAATCTGTTAAACTCATAGTGTCCCTCTGAGGTACTAAAAGCTAGGTATGGTCTAACCTCAGGCTTTACTGGAATCTGATAGTATCCTTTACTCAGATCCACTTTTGAGAAATATTTAGCTTTATTTAGCCTGGCAAACAACTGATTTGTATCCGGCAATGGATCCACCTGACCTTCTGTGATAGCATTCAGTCTCCTGTAATCTATACAGAGTCTATGTTCTCCAGAGGGTTTCCTTAAGAGCACCACACTGGAACTATACGAAGATTCACTGTGTGAAATTATTCCCTCCTTCAACAAATAGTCTATCTCTTCCTTCAAGGCTTTCTCCTTAGCAAAAGGAATCGAATAGGCTTTCATACAGACAGGTGTGGGGTCTATCAGCTTCATATCATATTCCAATAAGTTTGTATGCCCCGGTCGGTCCGTTAACACCTCTGTATGATGATCTTAAACCTGTTGCACTCTCTCCTGATTTTTCGTTAAATGTGTACTGATTTTCACCTGTGCCGCTGTCTCACAGGGATGTAATAAATATTCAAATGATGAAAGTGGTTCCTTTTTCATCTCCATTGCAATGGACAAGGTCAACAAGTGTGTCTCTTCCTGATTTTCTCTTTCCAAATATTTCTTCAGGAGATTCACATGATAGATTTTTTCTTTCCCCTTCTTATCTATCTTATAATTTGTTCTAGACACCTTCTCTAGAACTGTATATGGACCTTGCCATCCAATTTGTAACTTATTCTGACTACCGGGTAGAAGAAGCAGTACCTTCTCTCCCACAGCCAAATCTCTGTCTTTAGCTTTCCTGTTGTAATAGGCAGCATGTTTTTTCCTGGCTTGTCTCAAATTTTCATTGGCAAGTTTCCAGCCAGTTTTTAAACGAGTGGTCAGCTCATTCACATATTGGTATGAGGATGTAATATTTTCCTCTGCCTTTTCATCAGTCCACGTTCTTAACAGAGCTTCGAGTGGACCTTTTATTGGCCTTCCAAATAATAATGTTGCCGGGGCCATACCGGTTGAACTATGGGGTACCTCCCGATAAGCAAAGAGGGCGGCGTGAAGGTACTGGTCCCATGTATCTGGTTTTTCGTGTGCCAACTTTCTCAGGATCGACATCAACGTGCCATTAAATCTTTCCACTTGGCCGTTCCCTTGGGGATGGTACACACTACAATGGAAGTGTTTGGCCTGGAAGATCCTGAAAACTTCTTCTGTTAGTTTCCCCTTGAACTGAGAGCCATTATCAGTCAAGATTTGATTGGGAAAGCCTAACCTTGTGAAAATTGTGAGTAATGCCTCTGCCACATGTTTAGAGTCAATCGATGACAGGGCTACCGCCTCTCCCCACATAGAACAAGTGTCCACCAGAGTCAGAATGTAGCTGTTCCTCCTCTTGGTTCGAGTGAGAGGTCCCACAATGTCCACGGCAACTCTCTCAAAGGGTGTTCCCACTATGGGCATTTCCCCTAGAGTTGCTGGTGCAGTCCAATGCTTAGGTGCTACTCGTTGGCACTCTGGACAGGATTTTACATATCGTTTGATATCTTCAGTTATCCCTGGCCAGAAATAGTGACAAGCTATACGCTGTCCTGTTGCGCTGATCCCCATATGACCACTGAAGGGAATCGCATGCCCTAGTTCCAACACTTTAGTCCTATATGAAGTGGGAAGGACCAGCTGTCCGTGACCATTGGATTCAGATCCAGCCTTCCTATAAATCAACTTGTTCTTCATATAAAATTCTCCCTTGCCTGGAGGTGTATGACATTTGGGCAACTTCTTGAAACACGGCTTGAGTGTTTTGTCCTCCGCCTGTGCCTTCCTCATCTCATCTGGATGAGTATTTATTGGATTATCCTCCTCCTTTTTAGACTGTGATCTGGTCTGCACTGTTGCCAATATCACAGGTCTCTTGGGATTCCCCAAGAAGACATATCTACACCCCAATATCAGAGGGTAGATTGGCTCATTTATCACTGCTGCTTTTATTATTCCTTCCACATATCGCGTTTTCACATTTATCCGGGCGACGGGAAGTGTCATGGTCGCTACATCCTTGGTTGCAGTTTGAATCTCCACTGTTTCTGTGGTGTATTGATCTGCCTGCACCAGGTGAGAACTCACAACGGAATCATAATCTAGACCTGTATCATATAAGCACCTTATGGTGACTCCATTACAGATGACATCTTCACACACTGGGGGGTGGTACGGTTCCTGTAGTTCCGCAGGTTTGACCTTTTTTCCCTTCTTTCCAGATGTCATAGCAGCACAATGAGGAGGTTTCCTTCTACAATGGTCAGTATCATGATTGTCCATCCGACAATTCTTACACCACCTCCTTTTTTGGTTGAAAGATTTTCTTTCATCAAATTTCCTTTCATCGAATTGTGGGGTTTTATTTTTATTGTCATACCGTGGCCTATCAAACTGGTGCTTACCTTTGTTCTGATCTCTAGGATCAAATTTATTAAAGTTCTGTGGTGCCTTAAAATTATCTACCTGTTTCTTTTTATTACCTGATACCTCTGCCTGAGCTGCTTGATACCTTTCAGCGACATTTAGTAACTCACCCAGTCTCTCTGCACCTTGTTCCATGAGAAACTTTCTCAGGTCTGGAGCCATGGACTCTCTTAGTTGTTCTATAAGGATCATTTCCTTAAGATCTTGGGTTTTCCCCAGAGAAGTCCATTTCTCCAAGTATGTCTCTAACCGTGCAGAGAACTGGTGATAGGTTTCACCTGACAGTAGTTTAGCATTCCTAAATTTTTTTCTATAAAATTCATTCTTTTCATATCTTAACAAAAGAGCCTGCTTTAGCATGTCATAATTTTCTTGATCATCTCTGCTCATTTTGGCAAAAACTTCATAAGCCGTACCACGAAGCCCTTGAGATAACTTTAAGCTCCACCTTTCTCTCTCTAACCCATACGTGGTAGCTAATAGTTCATATCTATTTAGATAGCTCTCGATATCATCTTCTTTCTCAACAAAATGATCTAAATGAAAGTTCATAGCTGAGGTTGAGGCTCCCTGACTAGCAGTGGCATCAGAGGTAAAGGGACTGGCACCATTTTCAGGAGCATGGCTTTGAAACTCAAACTCCCTTAGTCGTAACTCATGTTCCCTTTGTAATCTCTTCTCCTCCTTTTCTGCTTCCCTTTCTGCAGCCTGTCGCTTGTCTTCCTTTCAGCAGCCAATCTCTTTTCTTCTCTTTCTGCCTCCAATTGTAACTTCTTAGCCTCAGCCTCTAATTGTAACTTCTTAGTCTCAGCCTCTAATGCCCTAGCCTCTTTTTCAGCCTCAATCTGCAACCTCTTAAGTTCTTTTTCAGCCTCTAACTTTCTTTCAGCCTCTTTTTCTAATCTTTCCGATTCTAATTTTCTTTCTGCTTCAAATTTTCTTTCTTCACGTTCAATATATTTGTCACATTCAGTAGTGACATAAGCAATCATAACTTGCCCGTCCATTCCTAACTCTTTAGCAGCCTGCATAGCAGCAGATCGAAATTTTGCCAGGTCCGCCATTTTCTAACAGGCAAATGTATACAATATTTAACCAAACAATTTTATCTATGTCTAATTAACTAAGGACAACCACAAGCACTGAGAGCTCAACATTATTTTTCCACCCAAGAGTACCTTTTAATTTTTATTATTTCCAGAAGTGAATTACTCCCAAAATATATATGCTAGGGGAAGGTTCAATATCCTGGGAGCGAGACCCCAATATATGTGGTAAAGTGGGATGATATAAATATTTATAGGGGACTTAGTGTACTGACTGAGATCAGCTGTGAAGGTATCTGTATCTAATAAGTGTGGTGTGTTACAGATGACCTTACTTTGCTACCACATTTAGACCTCAGTCAGACTTATTCTGGAATATTGTGATGACTACGTTGAATGTCTAGGGTTATGATAATGATGAAGTGTATGTTCACAACAACCAACAGACAGATAAACAATTTAATTTAATCCACAATACTTTACAACACTGTGACACTCACATACATAGAACACTCTATAAGACTATCTTAATAAGTCAAGTGTAACTTTTAAAAATATGTATTAATTCCTGTCAATAATAGATATCCTGATTCAACTACAAAGTGAACCAGGAATCACAATCAAATGTAATCACAAGTTGTATGTACACAATTTATAGATAGGATCTTTGTATTGACATATATTATTATTGCAATATGTGTGTAAGTTGTGCTGTAGTACTATGAGGTAATACTGGCTTTTCAAGCTAGGTTGTTGTTTGTCATCATGACTTCAAGTGTTTGTTTCTGGTGGAAATAATATTGGAAAGGTTCACAGTTTCTTTTTATTTGAAACAAATAAATGTCCCTCTTGATTTAAGGTAAAGTCACTTTTAGGGGGGTATACACAAGATTGAGCTGCTCTGGCCACGAAATCTTAACTTCTGTGTGGGCGGCAGGAAACAGTCTCCACTGCTCGCTTGCTTCACCGTGTTCTTGAGAAACAACACTGGTCGATATCTTGACCAAGGAGTATGCTACCAGCCTCTGGATTCAGCAAAACTCAGACCATGTGCTGCTTTAATACGTTAGTACCACGGTCCCTGAAACAAGAAGGTTGTACCTCCTACTTCAGAACTAATTTATAATCTATTTCCACACTGAAGCACAATACATAACAAACACCGAGTTCAGCGCGGTAGGCCAACTGCTAGCTTCTCATGTAACAGTATACACCAGTATTCCTCTCCCTAATGGTTACAACGCCTCTGCAATTCCAGCATTATTTCCTTCTATTCAATAAGATAGGTGTCATAGTACTATTTGGCAATCCCATGCAGTTATACTCCTCTCCGACAAGTTTTGTTCATGGGGGAGCAATATCTAGGCTTTGCCTCATGTTTGTTACTGAACCACACATATTTAGACATAAATTATCAATTCACATTCAATTTTCATCTAAAAAAGATCAAATATGTCTAGCTTACCACAATTCAATGAAATATTAAACAAATACGTTGATTGGCGATGAGTTATGGCACAATTCCGATCTGCCTCTGTCCCAGGCTTTCATTAGAAAAATATGAACTGGTTCTCAACGCACTTGCTTCTACACAGTTTAATTTCAAAAAGTGGCACTGAACCGACGCTCCTAATTGACTATATTAAATGGTCTAGCCAATAAGACCATGTTTACAAAAGCATTTGAAAAAAAGTACTCTTCCTGCCGTTTCCCTTAACAACCAAAAATAGTATTTGCAGTCGACTAATCATGTTTCGCCTTACATGTAATTCTAGCCAATCAAATCGGATTTAACGTGGTGGCCTCATTTCCTCTAAAGCAGTGTCCAAACACGCCATTATGAGCAAATATGATCCTGTGTTGTCAGACAACACCACTATAGTATTTTGGCTATAATTTGTTAATTATTAGACTATTTGCTTAACACCTAACATATTCTTTGTCAGCAAGTCCTAAGGCACCCAAATATATAAGTTTAATGGAGCTAAGTGGCTGCGTTCAAAATGTGTATTTTCTTCTACCACCCGTTCACTTCTATACGATGGGGTGTCTTCTGTACTGTCAGGCTAAAGTCAGGATTTCAGACGTAAAACAGTATTGGGTCATGTTTCCTAATAAGCATTAACCATGTTTTTTAAAACCTAACCTCGTATTGGTAGTGTTTTTTGTCCCTGTTTATTTGAAAAAAAAGCAAGCCTGCGTGCCTTTCGCGTGGGGTGGCATTAATTTTATATCGCGAGACTGTGGTAGTATTGCATGCGTTCCTCCGTACATCTCTCTCTCTCTCTCTCTCTCTCTCTCTCTCTCTCTCTCTCTCTCTCTCTCTCTCTCTCTAAGCCCGTCTGTCTTTTCGTTTACGTAGTGCATAAAATGACATTAATGTAATCTAGGTCATTACGCAGTGTGTCTATCTCAAGGTTTTCTAAGAAACACAGTACCGGTTTTATTTTTTTTTTGAAACGCGTGTAGTTGATGCAGTAGGCTTTACTAGTAAACGTGAAAGCGTTACAATTATGCAGACGGAGCATAAAAAGGGGTTTTCTTTTTAGCTAGTATGACGTTCTATAACACAGGCGTACGCTATTGTGACCGCACTGTTCTTTTACCATTCTTCTTTCCTTTTATTGAATTAATTCGTTAGGCTTTACATTTACTTTTTAATTTAGATATGTGGATTTAGAATGTTTCACGACAAACAACATAGGCTTACAGCAGCCAATGTGGCACACTTGGCTCAATTACGCAAACTTTAGCTCCTTACTAAGCTTCACGACATTAGTGGAACGAAAAAATAAAAAGTATAAGTAAAATTGTCCGTAGGTCAAAATAATGTAGCAAGTACCCTGTATCATTAACTTATAATAGAGTATACAACTGGCTGAAACATTTGGGCCTGAAGGGACATTCAAGGATAAGGGTGTTCAACAGCCTTGGCAAAACTGCCTAAAAGGCCTCATGCTGGCAGTGAAACAACAGCAACAGGCAAGTGGAATAAACACCAGTAAGTTTTCTTTGCTTTCATAGCCGCCTCAGGTTGGTAGAACGGATAAACCAGGAGTGAGGAATCAGTTTGCGAACAAGGTAAAGTTGGTTCAATTCCCAGTGCAGGCAGGGCAAAACTAAAAACAGGAATATGACACTTAAGTGCCATGACCATAAGTGGGCATCAGTTCCCTTCTTCATATTTATTTTGGTCTCCCCCGCTACCTCTTTTACATAGGGATTACAGAACATGGACTGTCTTCTAATGCTATCAAGAGGTTTCCTCAATGTGTGAAGACGTATTTTGAGAAATGGAGAATAACCCCTTAGAGACATTGTAAGGGTGAATCCTGATCAATAGAAACAGAGCAAGACTGGCAATAATCAACCCCACTTGCGAAACTTCATAGCATAAGCAGGAGATTTTTTAAAACAATAATTTATTATTGTTGTTATAAATGTGCACATACTTTTTTTTTCATTCTTTCTTATTACAGGAGTTTTTATTTCACACACTTTACTAAATTTACAATACAGGCTTCAGATGTCAAGAACACAATAATCCCCCAGATTTTTTTCTGGACGTCATAAATGGGGACCCGAGCACTCTGAAAGACGGAGCCATTGCGGAACAAGATGCAGATGCAGATGAAGACATAGGACGTAAGAGTGTGTGTGTGGGTCTTTTTTCCCCCTTCAAAGTCAGTATAACTCTCAGACCAGTCTGTATTTCCTTTATTTACAAATAAATATCTTCCGTCTCTGTCCTCCTCTTCACCATCTATCAGCTCCTCATGAAGAACAGACCCTCAAACAGATCTCTGCAAGCTTCCTGGTCTATGGATACGGACCTTTCTCCCATTGGCGCATAACAGGTCCTGGCTAGTCAATGATAATTCTCTCCAAAAGCTATTCAGGCTGAGTAAGAAACATGTATGCCCAATGGGCTGATCACCCGTTGGCTTGTCACACCGATTACGGAAACAGCGGCAGATGGATCTATTTGTTGTTGCCCTAAAGACGCCGCTAGGCGTGATGGGAAACTACAACAGAGAAAATCAATCTGCTGTTGCCCTTAAGACGCCACAAGGCGTGATGGCCTCTGACTGCTTGGTCGGTCTTTGGCTAAGGACGGAAGAAGAAGAAGAAGAAACATGTAGACCATTTACAAAAATAATATTGCCAAGTATTCAACTTCTAATTTAAAGAAGTCACATTTAGAGTGATTAAAACCAGGTCCATGTTGATCCAGGCGGGAGAATATTTCTGTAAGTGTATGAAGATACTTTTCATCCATTTTTCCAGTGACAGTAATGTTATCCGGATAGCTTGTACGGTCATCCGGGCTCATAGTCATTTGTTTAATGAATTGTTAAAAAATTACAGGGGTGCTGACTAATCCAAATGGTAAGCTTTGATATTGGAAAAGTACATGTTGAGTGCTAATGATAACAAGCTGCTTGAGGTTCGACATGAATTCTGATCTTTTAAAACCTGAGAACACAATTATTTTTACAGTTGTAAACTGAGGCAGTATGACAAATACCACAAGAGGTACAGTACACATCAAGTGATTTAATTCAGCATGCTGGTGTTATATTAAGATCTGCAGCATTACTTATACTTGTTAGATGCCTTGAATTAAATTGGTTGATCTGCATCGATCTAGTGGTGTAGATCTTTCTTTGTTCTTCTTGAACACTGGTGTCATCTGGTTGATGGTAACATTTCCACTACTGTTTGCAGTTTGAGGAATCTGCGACCTCATAAAGTGTAGCAATTTAGGCTATCTTTTCAAGCAAAGGGTTTTCATCAGCCCATTGTGTCTTATAAAGTGATTCATGTGGTGCGCAGTGTATAAATATGTCTCTGATATTTTAATCAATCAAAGTCTGTCCATGACCTTGCTTGGAGCAGACATAATGACAATCTGCAGCTAAGCCTTTCAGCTGTTTTTTTTTTGTTTTATTTCTCTTTGTACTTTACACTACAAGAAAATCATCACAGTTTCAGTTCTTTGCAAAGCAAATTCTTTGTTCTGTTTCACTTACAGTTTACACTGACACACACTCTGTGTACCATTAGGCACCACTTTCCTGTACATTGACACAGACCCCACACAAAATTTCCTTTGTGCAGACACAAAATCTTTACACTGATGAACCATACATCTCGTATCCTAAACATAGTCACTTAACAACTGTGAGGCACAGTTTTCCTTCCTTGGAATTTGATTATGTCAGAATAGTTTCAGGAAAAGCACCAGATTGAGTTGAAAGCTCAAAATGTAAGAATTTATAGTACACGTTATTTGTTTCCCTTGTAGTGGTGCTGCTTTTCTTGTCTGCATGACAGTGTTGTAGTATTTTCTTTTATCTTTTTTTTTTTGTAGAAACAGTTTAAATTACAGGTATTGTCTTTGAAATATTTAATATAATATTTTAAAATATAATAAAAACTCGAGGTCCTATATTTGCCATCAATACCGTGCTCTATGGGTACTGTGGCAGCTGCTCGCCTCTTGCCGGAAGATTGTGACAAAGCGTTCTGTGTGCTCCTGTGACAGAGCTTAGCAGCCCTTGTTAAACAACAAACATTCCATATGCTCCTGACAGAGCTCAGTAGCCCTAGTTAAACAACAAATAGTGCATGTGCTGCTGTGACAGAGCTTAGCAGCCCTAGTTAAACAACAAACATTCCATATGCTCCTGTGATGGAGCTCACCAGCCCTAGTTAAACAACAAACATTCTATGTGCCCCTGTGATGGAGCTCACCAGCCCTAGTTAAACAACAAACATGCCATGTGCTCCTGTGACAGAGCTCACCAGCCCTAGTTAAACAACAAACATTCCATATGCTCTTGTGACAGAGCTTTCCAGCCCTAGTTAAACAACAAACATTCCATGTGCACCTGTGACAGAGCTCACCAGCCCTAGTTAAACAACAAACATTCCATCTGCTCCTGTGACAGCCCAGCAGCTTAATTTAAACAACAAACATTCCACGTGCTCCTATGACAGAGCTCAGCAGCCCTAGTTAAACAACAAACATTCCATATGCTCCTGTGACAGAGCTCAGCAGCCCTAGTTAAATAACAAACATTCCACGTGCTCCTATGACAGAGCTTTCCAGCCCTAGTTAAACAACAAACATTCCATGTGCTCCTGTGACAGAGCTCACCAGCCCTAGTTAAATAACAAACATTCCATATGCTCTTGTGACAGAGCTTTCCAGCCCTAGTTAAACAACAAACATTCCTTGTGCACCTGTGACAGAGCTCAGCAGCCCTAGTTAAACAACAAACATTCCATATGCTCCTGTGACAGAGCCCAGCAGCTTAATTTAAACAACAAACATTCCATGTGCTCCTATGACAGAGCTCAGCAGCCCTAGTTAAACAACAAACATTCCATGTGCTCCTGTGACAGAGCTCAGCAGCCCTCCTGTGACAGATCCCAGCAGCTTAATTTAAACAACAAAAATTCCACGTGCTCCTATGACAGAGCTCAGCAGCCCTAGTTAAACAACAAACATTCCATGTGCTCCTGTGACGGAGCTCAGCAGCCCTAGTTAAACAACAACAGTGGAGGTTGATGTCCAATTCTGGGAAGCAAAAACATGGCCACTGCTCATTACCAGCCGTATCGTAAAAGGCGACTACAAAATTTTTTGCATGGGGCTAGAATGCTGTTTGTTTGTAAAAAAGAATGGTAACACCACTGGAAGAGCACAGGACGTGTTGGGCGCAGGCTTCTTGCTATAAGCTACACTGCCTTGGTGGCCCCCATATTCTTTAAGCGGTGAGAAAAGATAAATAATTGCATGAAATATGACCAACACAGACAAAACATAAAAAATCACTGCGAGAACTGGAAAATATAACTAAATGTAGAAAATTTAATTGGCACCAAGTCCCCACAACAACTACATAAAATAGTAAAACAATCTATCACAAAAACAAAAGCAACAATTTAAAAGATGACGGATGAAAGGAAAAAATATTCAGAAAGTAAGCTCCTAATTTTCCTAGAACACTAACAATTCAGCAAAGTAATCATAAGGAATAAATACAGCACAATACAAAAAGTACGCACAATCAGGAAATATACGAGTATAACACTTAAAGATGGTGTCCTGATATAACCAACACTTCAATGCATATAGATAATGGTTGAAAGGAGCACACTATGCAGAAATGTAGCAAACACTTTAAAAAAATATATAAATAAAGGTATATATGGGTAAAGAGGGTAAAGGATCCTGTTACACGCCCATTGAGGCATATTGGGAATATGGTGTTAGGCCCATATTTTCTCGACCATCGGCACACTAGGGGTGATGTGGTCAGCATCACGCCGGCCGCCTTAACCTTCCCAGAGTTGCTCTGGTACCCAGTTGGGGCTGGGTTGACCCAGGAGCCGTTTGCGGCCTAAAAAAAAATCCCAAGATATGTAAGTATATTTTAATTGCAAGAATGATTGACATAATCATCATCATCATACTTACCCCTTTAGCTCCCTGTTGAGTATAGGACTTAGCAAATTCAAGCCAAGCCTTCCTTTCCTATGCCATCTCGCTCAGTGTCTTTTTCCTGTCTTCTTTATCCCTGTTCAAGTTACTTAAGTTTTTTTGGCTTGAATTTTCTATAGGTTGGAGTTGTAGATCCCATGTCTGACCCTCCTTTTTCGCCTTCTATGGCATACTTGGTTAGGTACAGTGTTAACTATTCTTTGCTGCTCTTTTTGGGGCCTCTGTAATACAATGGCAAATTGTTGATATGGTTGGCACGTTGGCTGGCATTATCTGACTACTAAAGGAAGGCAATTTAGATTCTAGAAGACATGCAATTTACCTGTAAAAAAATATAGCACGGAAGAACTCCATGCACTCGTTTGGAGTGATAGTTTCTGTAGCAGTATGTTTTACATGATTAGAATGCCAGCCACAAACACAGCCTCATATTATTTGCCTCTTACAAGATGCTTTTATCATATATATCAAAATAATTTTTTGTTAACTATAGCTTCAATGACTCCATGTTCCTTAAGGAGTAATAAAGACAACAGAGATTCACAGCTGTAGAATTTTTGGAAATGGTTTCCATCAAGGGGATAATGATTTATGCAGTATTAATTATAAGAATAGGCAGGGAGCTACAGTAAGGCTGCTAAAATTTGTGATTCTAAGCAGAATTGATTCTTAGCGCTATTTAGCTATTTGTTTTAGGAACAACTTGAACGACTGCCATAATTTTTTAACATTTCATAACTTATTTTATACAGTTAGATAAGTATATCCTTTCCTTTCTGCTCTGTTCTTTTTGTGTGTCCCGTTGCCAGTGAAAGCTTCGTGGTTGTAATGTGGGCTGTTTTTTTCAAGTGCCCTAGTAAAACTGCCACTTCCAAATACCTGTATTCCCCTGACATCATGGTTAATAAAATATATGTGATAAAGGTGAAATCCTATGTACTGTGTATGTCAGTGTTGGGTTAGAGATGAACATGTATGTTTCAGTTTATGATAAGAAATAAAACCATACAGTACTTCAGCTGTGGGTTAAAAACTGTTGTCTATATGGCAGTAGTGGGTTATAAACTTGTATGATTTGATTACTGGTAATAGTAGAAAATACAAGGCTGTGGGGTCATGTAGTTGGTAGTTTTTTAGTGGCTCGGAGTCAGTAAAAAATGTCTGGACTCCGACTTTGAATTTTATGCCCTATGATGGTATTACTAGTAAAAAACTGTACTTGGAATTAGACTTCTAAAATTTCAGGAGTTGGAAAATTTTTTTGGCTGGCTGCACAACCCTGCAAAATTGCATACTTCAGTTGTTGGTTAAATGCTGTTGTCTTTATGTCAAATATGAATTATAAACTCATATGTTTCAATTTCAGGCAATAGACAAAACTGTATACTTCTGTTGTGGGTTAAAACCTGTTGTCTATATGTCAGTTCTGGGTTATAAACTTACATGTTTCGAGCAATAAACTTTAAGTATCTGTTGTGGGTTCGAAGCAGTTACTTGTATGTCAACATTAACTAAAAGGCATAACAGTTAACTGTTAGTTTTATCAAATTTACAAAAAAAATGGTATTTATAACTGTTAGACTAAAATGGTTTATGTCTGTTTTATACAAAAGACAAAAAGGTGTCTATGTTGTATGTAAAATACAAAATGGCATTTATGTTTTATGTAAATGACAAAATGGTATCTATGTTCTACATATAAAAAAAAACAAAATGGTATCTACGCGTATGTTTTATGTAAAAAAATAAAATGGTATCTATGTTATACATAAAAAATGGTATCTATGGTTTATGTAAAAAAATAAAATGGTATCTAGGGTCTACATAAAAAAACAAAATTGGATCTATGGTTTATGTAAAAAAAAAAATGGTATATATGTTTTATGTAAAAAAAAATAATATGGTACCTATGTTTTATGTACAAGATAAAATGGTTATTTTTTTATGTAAAAAACAAAGAGGTATCTTTTTTATGTAAAAGATAAAATAATATCTATGGTTTGTGTAAATGACAAAATGGTACCTGTTTTATGTACAAGATAAAATGGTATCAATGTTTTTGGAAAAAACAAAATGGTATCTTTGTTGATCACAGAAAGTATAATATTTGTCTTCTTTAGATGCGCACAACAGGAAATGAAAGAAATGTTTGTCAGTTTTAGAAAGAAAAGAAACCAAAAAAAAAAAAAGGTATTCTTGCAAGTTCTAAGTAAATGGCAAAATGGTACATTATTGGGTGTTGACGTCAAAGATTAAATAATATATGTCATTTCACATTCAACACTCAATAGGCTTTACCCGTTTAACTATATTTCTTTCTTCAGTAAATTCACTTTGTTTGAAATCAGGTAACTGATACTATAATTTATTAATTTTTCTACATCTAATATTTTAATTCTTCTGGTTTCCAGCTCTTGAAAGTCAACATAACAAGCTTGTGGAAGGGTTTAAGAACTCAAACTGGCATAAGAGGTAAACGTAAGAATACCAAATTACTTGCACTTAAGCATCAACTGACCTTAAAATGTTTTCACATATCAAACATTCTTGCCACTCATTATCTATTTGGTAACTTAATATTTATGTATATATGGTACTGACTTGGGACCAGTCCTATTGTATGGCTGGGAAATATGGAGATAAATATAAATGACAACCAGAATAGATACAGACTTTCATAAGTGGCTGCTTGCGCAGTATAGAATGATTGAAATGGTATGTCAAGACCAATAATGTAGGAACTAACATGGAGATTAAGACATGCCAAAGTGGAATAGAAGGTGAGAAGAAGACACTGACTTTGGTTTGGTCACGCATTTAGAAAACCAGTTGATAGCATTACAAGGGAGTCCCTTTTCTGGAATCCCCAGGTTAAGAGAATAGACAGATGAAAAATACATGGAGAAGAGAGCTGGAGACAGACCTTACATGGATGGTACAGGACAGGAGGGCTTGGCATAATTTTCAGGACACTAAAAGGCATTGATTGAGTGACTGATTGACTAGGAATGAGGATGCCTATAACCAGCCTAGCTCTTCACAGGTGGCATGTAGTGAAAATCCTCCAGATATAGTGGATGGATAAATGTTAACCCAAATAAACAACTGTAGACCAACTTGCAGCAATCTTGGAAAGCGAGGTAGGGGTGGCAACTGGCCCTCCATCTCTACAAAAAATTTGTCATGTGTTTAACGAAATCACTGTCAGGTGAGCAGACAGTGCCTTAAAACTTCCCATGCTCTCCCCGCCTTGTGTGTAGGAGTTGCTCCAAAGACAAATGGAGATAACCCTAAACATTATCAGAGATAAAGTAAGTTTATATAAATAACAAATATATCTGATGTCTATAATAAACATCTTTATCACAGGCTACAAAATGAAGCCAATTCCATCTTCTCCAAGTTTGAGGCTCAGGGAGGACTCAAAGGAGAAAGGCATGAAAAGGTCAACTATGCAACTCCTTTTGTTCGACAGGTTAGCCGTTTTATTTTGTTTTTAAAGATACTGAACTTATATACCTTTCTGGGTAATGATATGAGAGATAGAGTAACAGAGACTGAGAACTTGCTGTAGGGACAGGGAAGGAAATCTGAAGAGAAGAAAGAATGTAAAGATGTAGGCCTACAAATAAACCTCACTAATCTGAACAAGCAGCTGGGATATTATTGGACAGCATCAACAGATTTTAGGATTAAGAAGATTATAACAAACATTTGCACAGAAAATATATATCTTTGAGTTTCTCATATCTTGGTCATGTAACAGAAGATGGCACATACGAAAAGAAATCAAGAAGAGAATAGCAATGGCCAAAGCTGCAGTCAACAACATAAGACAAATATTAACATCTAAACCAGTGCTCCGCAACCGGTGTACCGAGATATACTTGTGTGCTGCCGATGTCTGCCTGGTGTGTCATGACACCAGGCAGAATACACTGTATAACAGTATATGAAATTATATTTTATGGTAAAATATTACCCATAATAAGTTGAGTTATCATCATCCACCAATCCATAACAAAAAAATTAGAGAGCGTTGTCTTATGGTTGCATCAAATTTTAAAATATTTGCCGTACCCACCTATTAAAATATTGTAGTGTGCCATGGAATTTTGAAAGGCACTTTAAGTCTGCCGCAAAGTGAAAAATGTTGCGGAGCACTGACCTAAATAATTAACTCACAAATTCAAACAGAGAATCATCAGATATTATGTATATATTCTTCATTATTGTATGGTGTAGAAACATGGACAATGAACAAGCAATTAGAAGAAAAAATTGGAACCTTTGAGATAACACCTTACTAAAGAACATAATAGAAAGAAGAGTTGAAGGCAAACATGCAAAGGAAGGCAGTGCCATAAGTAGTAAAATAACATCAAGAGATGAACAGGAAAGAGTCTACCAGAGTGCACCATCAAGACAAGAAGCAAAAGATGTTGGCGATCCACTGCAGCCAAACTTTGATGTGGAGATTGCTGATGATGATGATAATGTTATAAATATACCACTTCTGTTATGGTTACGTAACAAGTACTGCGGAATATAAATTATGTTTCAGTTGTACCAACCATGCTGTAGTTAATTAAAACATTATGTAATTATGCTAAGCATGTAATAATTATGCCAAACATGTTATATGACATATGTCACAGTCGTACCACACATGCTGTAGTTGTACCACAAATGCTATAGTTATATAAAATGTGCTACAGTTATACCATACATGCAAAAGTCATACCACATTAGCTATAGTTATACCACATGTGCTGTAGTTGTACCATACTTGATATAGTTATACCACATGTCCTATACTTATACATACCAGGCCATAATAAAACAATCATGCTATAGTTATACCACAGGTGCTTTAGTTTTATCACATGTGCTATAGTTATACATAACAAGCCATAATTATACTGAACGTGCTATAATTGTATCACACATGCTATAATTATACATAACATTCCATATTTATACCAAATGCGCTAGTTATGCCATATATGCTATAATTATACATAACATTCCATAATTATACCAAGTGTGCTATAGTTATGCCATACATGCTTTAGTTTTACATAACATTCCATAATTATACTAAGTGTGCTATAGTTATGCCACATGTGCTATAGTTATACCACTCTTGTTATAGTTAAACCACAAGTGCTTTAGTTATACCCCATGTACTATAATTATACATAACAAGCCATAATTGTACCAAATAAGCTATAGTTACGCAACACATGCTGTTGTTTTACCACAAATGCTATAGTATACCGCATGTGCTATAGTATCAAAAATGTTAATAATTGTATCAAAAATGATATAGTTATGCCACATGTGCTATAGTTATACCACGCATATTATATTTATACTACACTTGCTATAATTAGACAAAACAAGCTATAATTGTATCAAATTTTCTATATTTATGCCGCGCAAGCTATAATTATTATACCACATGTGCTTTAGTTACACCACATGTACTATAGTTATACATAACTAGCCATAATTATACCAAACATGTTATAGCTATACCACACATGCTTTAGTTATACTGTAGAAGCTGTAGTTATACCACACTAGCTATAGTTATACAAAACAAGCTATAATTGTACCAAACATGCTATAGTTATACCTCACATGTTGTAGTTATATAATGTATGCTATACCTATACCACACATGCTATAGTAACATCATACATGCTATAATTATACCACAAATGCAATAGTAACATGATGGTTACATCACACATGCTATAGCTATACCACACATGATATAGTAACATCATACATGCTATAGTTATACCAGAAATGCAATACTAGCATCACACATGCTATAAGTATAAGGCACATGATATAGTAGCATCATACATTGTATAGTTATACCAAATGTACTATAGTTAAACCAATGGATGGGTATGAAAAAAAACTTGAAAAAAGGTGATTCGTCTTACGAGGACAAAAGACAAAGAAAATAGCCAACGTTACGGCCACAAGGCCTTCATCAGGGAAAGGAAAGAAAGTGAAGGCTAGATAGGACACATAAGAATCTAAATAAATATAAAAATAAAACCTGGGTACTTCCCTAAAGGCAGCTGAGTCCTAACACGCTTGCCACCGAACAGACGTGCGTACCCGGAAAAGGAAATGACTGCCACTTCTGGATGTAAACAGTACATACTAAGAAACTAAAAAACGAAACTGAACAATAAACTACACAAGTGTAATATTAATGAGGACTGGAGATAGAAGAGGACAGAATGAGTTGGAGATAGATAAATATTAAATAAAAAATAAAGACATATTGAACATTTTTTATATATTATTAGAAGGCGATGGAGAAATAGAAAAATTGAATAAGAGTGGAAAGGGTCAAAATAGAACAAGAGTGAAAAGGGTGACCTCAGACAAAGGAGTGTAGGGTGTTAAGACCAGCTGGTTTTAGACACCCCATGCGATGAATAAGATGGTTCTCAAGCTGTTCTCAGCTAGCAGTGTCAGAGGAGCAGGATCTGATCGCCATGACCTGGATGTCGATGAGACCATGGTGGTCAGGACCATTAAAGTGTAAGGCAATTGGTGTGGATTTTTGCTGAGAGATGTCATTAAGATACTGGCTGAATCTGTCCCCCAAGTCGTTTGCCTGTTTGACCAATATAGGTTTTGCTGCAACGTTTACATATGATTGTATAAATGACATTGCGTGACTCACACGTGAAGCTACTGGTGATGGTGGATGTGGCCTTAGGAAAAAACACCTTTTGGGTTTGGATGACATACTTACACATCGTGCTTCGTGTCTGACCACAGGGTAGTGTGCCAAAGTGAGTGGCATTCTCCTTTGGGAGACGGCTGTGAACAAGAAGATCCTTCAGGTTCTTTTCATGTCTATATGCCACCAAAGGTGCCTCACCGAATACTTCTTGGGTCACAGAATCTGCTTGGAGGATGGGTAAGTGGTGGAAAAGGATCTGTTTGACTGCAGTACTGTGAGGGTGATAGGTCAAGATTAATTTGACTCTATCCGAAGTGGATTTGTAGTGGGGTTTGAGGGCCTCCTGACGAGAGATGGGGAGAACAAGATGGAGGGCGGAAGTATATATACAGTTAAACCACACTTGCTATAGTTACACAAAACAAGCTATAATTATACCAGATGTTCTATACTTGTGCCACACAATGCTGTAGCTATATCAAATATGCTATAGCTATACCACATATTCTATAGTTGTACCACACATGATATAGAAACACCATACATGTTATATTTATGTCTCACATGCAATATTTATACCAAAATGTCACTGGTGTATATAGCACGCTGTAATTATATAAGAAATGTTATAGCTATATCAGACATGTTACAGTTGCACCAAATAAGAAACAACCACACAAAACATTTCCCGGTTATAGCAAACATATGTCTTGTATTAACTATACAGTTATGTCCTTTAAATATTGTAAAAAATATTATGAATTTATGCTCATAATGTCTTCCAAGGTTGGTGTTGTTGCAGGAAGAGCTTTGAAGAACATTATACGGAACCCACAAACCAGCATACTTACGGTAATGAAGATCAGCTTTATTTTTTTTTCCTCATTGGTTTATGTTTAGAATTAGGCACAAACCATGATACAATCACGTAGATTACAAAAGAATGAAATTAAGATATGATTCATCTGGATTTTAGTAGAATATACTTAATTTCAGAGATATAGAGAAACTTTAAAAGATGATGGAGGGCTTGCAGAAGTGAATGGGAAAAAGAAAAGGCCAAGCATCTTATATAATGACATCTGTTCAGAAAATATTATCAGATTTTGGACAGATTCCAAGCATCTTATATAATGACATCTGCTCAGAAAATATTATCAGATTTTGGACAGACAACAGTTCATTGCCGGTGTAGATGACAATTTCCTGTAAGTTTCTCATAAATTCTTAAACTGAGATTGTCTAGTCTTTTTCAGGTTTTATTTCCCCCCCCCCCCCCCCCCCTGTTATTTTGGTACTGCTTGATATCTTTCAGCGTGTTCAAAATAAAATAACACAATTTAGGTTACTATTAACAGAATGAGAGACTATTTACAAAATTTCTCATAAAGTTTAGTTGCATTGCTATTTGGTTATGTCGGTTTTGTGTTTTAAGCTGAAGAAGATGTCATAGCGAAATGTCCACTCGTAACAGTCTATTTTGTACACCTGTAACGCTGACTGACATAAAGTGTTGTCAATTTCCCATAAGCCTTGTCTATAAAGGTAAAGATAGTCCCATAGAATATACTGCCGTAGGGGACTGAAGTGTTTGAGACTTCACTTACACTAGGTCTCTGCTGCATGAGGTAGAATGACCAGTTCCCATCCTCACCACCTTTGACTTCCCCAACTCAAGAGCAGTCAGCTCTAAGTAGGCTAGACTAATTTACAGTTGGGTAGACTATACCTTTGTCTATGCAGTTTGTTACTTGAGGAAACATGGCCTGACATTATCAAAGATATATCATCATGTACTGGAACAGAAACTGCTTCTCCTCACTTCACTTAAAAACACTGGTAGAACTTACTAAGGAAAAACTAAACTACTGTCTATTGCTGCTTATTAACATAAAAAAATATTTGTAATCTCATTATGAATGTCACTTTCTTTCATTTGTTTCTTTGTTTCATTTACTTAAAATTTACTTTTAAGTGACAGACTGATTCAAAACAAAGGCCTTCAATAATGTCATGCCGGATCCTTCCATCCTGTGCCATCACTCTAGATCTTTCCATGTCTTCTTTATCCCTTCCATTCCTTTTGCTGGTTCTCTTTTCCATGTGTTTCTAGACTCACTCCTTTTCTTTTAAATTGGTTATTCCAGAACAAGGACTGTCTTGCAATGCTATGAACAGGTTTCCATCACCAGCATCTTCTTCTCATCTCCTGTTCCACTGCACCTCTCTGGTTCTTGTCATCAATTTCACATTAGTGACCTTGTCACACCAGTTTAATTCTTCTATTCCACTCAAACACCCATTTAATAAAAGTATGTAGCGTTTTGGTTGTACTTGGTTGCTTTTGTTTTTTATTTTGTTCTCTATCTTTCATGTTATATTTCATACCATTGTACAGTTTTGCAGAAACTGCCTTTTTCGTTCCAGATTGCAACTTCGCTTGTGTTTGCTGTCATCATTGGTGCTATCTATTGGCAGCTGGATGAAGATCCTGTATCAGGATTTAAAGACAGGTCCGTGCCAGTGTTATGCTTAAATGTGTTTGTGAAGCAGGGTTTAGAGAGGTTGATGCAAGTATTATATATAAATCAAAGATTAAGGTCAGGCTGCAAAGATTGGTTGATGACTGTGTTTGACAAAAATGAATGGATGATGTCATATCTTAAAAATAGGTTGGTGTCAGTGTTGACAAATAAATTATTTGGTAATATACTGTTTTAACGATACACTGTTGCTAGTAGTATGCAAAAGTTGATGGATGAAATCAAACTTTTAGTACTGGGTGATGCCAATGTTAAATATAAACTAACAGATAAAATCAAATATTGAAGATAACTTATACCACTGTTATATATCTGTTATATATAAACCAAGTGATACTGCAGCAAAGCTGGAGAAAGTTGTTATAAAATAATACATTTTAGAAAAGTAATAGTCAGCTAACCTGTGTAGTATTTATGTAAGTGGTCTTGTCTCTCCAAAGCTTCTAGTCCCACCTGCTGTTTATCGTTTATGTATATGACTTTCTTCCATGCATGATTATTATTTAACTGCCTTCTTTCATACGATTGTACATCAGATTTGCTCATTTCACAGTATATTCTAACTTTAATTTTCTCTCAACATATTAAATTAAAAGTGAAGCAAGGAATTTGTGGCCCAGAAAAAAAATGTATGTAGTACAACAGTTCCAGATCTATGATCTACAAGAAATGAAATTGATGATGATGAATTTTATTCTTTTTAGATCAGTTGCCATTACTTCTATCTTCTTTCTGTTTATTCCTTTTTAACCTTCTGTTAATACAATATCACATGTCATATCCTATACATCTATTTTCATTGTTTGCTGTCAAGACTGTATCATCAGCACATTGTAAGTTGGGGAAATTATGTCCGCCAACTGGTATTTCTGACATATCCTCTATGGACCTCATCATGTTTTAACTGATTAGACAGAGTAGATCAGTATACATCCTTGTCAAACTATTTTACCACTGCCATCACTCAAGCAGAAAACAGAGGCCTCATCATAGTACAGGTCCATATCCTTTCATCGGAAATCCTTGGGTACAGCTGTGTTTCAGAAACCAGATTTTTCAGTTTCCAGATGCCGCCCAAAGCATGTTTGAAAAGTCGCCAAAATAGCCCAAAGTCGCTCAAAATGTATTTAAAAATTACCCAAAGAAACTTTTGATTTTCAGAATATTTCAGTTTTTGGGTGTTCAAATAAAAGTATACGTACCTGCAACATTAATCATACAGTAACACTGATCAGGTAGTATTGAAACATGTACTGTAGTAATAAGGTAGTATTTAAACATATACTGTAGTAATATTCATTTATTACACTTCAGATCCTTGAGGAATATAAGCTTTCATGAAATTCATGCCAGACCTTCCAATCCTGTTTCATCCAGTCAAGGTCTTTCTTCTTTAAACCTGCATTTCTGTTACCAGTTCTTTTTTCCATGTATTTTTAGCCTTCCTCTACATCTCTTGTCTTGAGCAATTACACTAAATTACAGAACAAGGGCTGTCTTGTAATGCTATCAGTATGTTTCCTCTGTATGAGTCCTATCCAGTGTTAGCATCTTCTTCTCACTTTTTGTTCCACTGGCACATGTCCAGTTCATGCCATAAGTTCCTCACTGGATGATTTTGTCATGCCATTCCAATCCTTCTATTCTACACAAACACTCATTTATGAAAGCTTGTAACGTCTTGGTTTTCGCTTTTGCTGTAATGCATGTTTCAGAGCTATACAAAAATATTGCCCTGATATTTGACTTGAAAATTCCAAAATCCAGACCCACCTGCAGAAAAAAGGAGAACTGCTCCTGATGAAAGCTTAGATATAGTAATATTAATTATACAATAATTTCAGTTATATCCAGAAAACAATCTCTTCCACAGGGGTGGTGTCTTATTTTTCCTCATAATGAATCAGATGTTCTTCAACATGTCAGCCGTGATAGTTTTCATCAGTGAAAGGAAAATTTTCATGTAAGTGTGATTATTATATTTCTGTTTCTTTTAAGCAATATAAAAATCCACACATTTGTATGCACTTGTTTAGATTTTGATTTATCAGTCATTCATTTATTGTCCTTCTTCACCCCATGGAGCATAGGCCTTCAACTAACTCATGCCAAGCTCTCCTGTACTGTGCCATCAGTTCCAGGTCTTTCCATGTGTGCCTTATCCCTTTCATTCCTGTGTCCATTTATCCTCTCTCTGTATTTTCGGCATCCTTGTACATCAATGGGCGTGTAACGGCATCCTTGTACATCAATGGGCGTGTAACGGCATCCTTGTACATCAATGGGCATGTAACGGCATCCTTGTACATCAATGGGCATGTAACGGCATCCTTGTACATCAATGGGCATGTAACGGCATCCTTGTACATCTCTGTTTGAAATTGATAAGTAAAATGCATATGAGAATAAATGAATTCAGTATGAAAGGTAGAGAAAGGAAGGGCAGAATGTCAGACGGGCCTGAGTGCCCAATTCTCAACCCTTTGAAAATAAAGTTCATTTGCTTGTTCTCTTTCCCTGAGGATTCTAGAAAAAAGACTGCCTTGTAATGCTATCAGCATGATTCTTTGATATGTGTCCTATCAATAACGAGAATCTTCTCATCTCTCACTCATCTCATCTCATAATCGGAACCTCTTCTACCCCGTGAAACGAGGTGTAGAGGGGACCCAAGTGCACAAGGCCCATGGGCAGGACATGTAATCGAAGTGACTTGGCAAATAGGTGATTAGCCCATTGTGCCCGAACTTGCCCTCATGTGTACTCATATTCGCTATAAAACCTCCAAACCATCGAGACGTCATTCCAGCCAAAATGGACAGAGCCTCATATACCCGAAGGTGTCGAGGGATGTCCTTCCTCATCTGCACAAAGGCATTTATAGAGGAAAAACTCAAGACCCGTAGGTCTGAGGAAAGAGCAAAATCTGAGATGGGCACAGCAGTCTTTGTTACTGGGAGGTCTCCACTCAGAGTGGCGTACCACACACAGTCAGTAAAGACAAAGGTCGCCTGCGGCGTTCTCATCTCTTGTTCTGTTATTTGTCATCCATTTCACACTAGTGATCTTGTTCAACTTATTCAATTTAGATGATTCATCATCATCATCACCAGCTTTCCAAGGAGCATAGTCCTTTAGCAAACGTATGCCTAGTCTTACTGTCCTGTGCCATTAGCGCAACGTCTTTCAGTCTTCTTCATACCTTCTCCAGTTCTCTTCTCCATGTTTCTCCCTCTACCTCTCTTATCCTAGGGATTCCAGAACAAGGACTAGATGGTAACACTATCAACAGGTTTCCTCAATGTGTGCCTTATCAATCTCCAGTGTCTTCTTCTCATCTTCTATTCCACATTAGTCATCTTGTCATACCACTTTACGCAACAGCAAAGACTACTATAAAGGCTACATTCAAATCCAAATGGGAAAGAGAGCACCCGGGACATTTGAAAAATGATGCATATCATCAACTATCCAGAAAAGAACAGGTCATCATTTTTCGGCTACACACTGGTCACAACAGATTGAGATACCATCTGTACCACAAATACAAAATTGGTGCAACAGATCTCTGCACCTGCGGTACCAGCCCAATGACAGTCGAACACCTGCTGCAATACTGCCCAACCTACAGTAATGAACGGAGTAGCATATGGCAACAACCCACTTCTGTCAACGAAAAACTGTTTGGAGATGTCGGGAACCTTGAGTTGACTACTGCCTTTATTAGAGTCATAAATGTGGAAGTCTGAAGGTAAACGAGGAAGAAGAAGAATACCACTTCCACATTAGTCATCTTGTCATACCACTTCCACATTAGTCATCTTGTCATACCACTTCCACATTAGTCATCTTGTCATACCACTTCCACATTACTGATCTTGTCATACCACTTCAATCCTTCTGTTCTTCGCAAGCACCTATTTATGAAAGTGTGTATGAAAATGATAAAGATGGCATGGAAAGATCTTGAACGGGTGGCACAGGTCCGGAAGGCTTGATATGTGTTTGTTGTGAGATCTTATGGGTAATGATGATGAAGATATTTTTCACAAGCTAAAGAATTGATGAAGATATTTTTCACAAGCTAAAGAATTGATGAAGATATCTTTCACAAGCTAAAGAATTGATGAAGATATTTTTCACAAGCTAAAGAATTGATGAAGATATCTTTCACAAGCTAAAGAATTGATGAAGATATCTTTCACAAGCTAAAGAATTTGCACTATAAATGTATCAGTGTAGTTAAATTAATGTGGTTTTAAAGCACCTCTGTTTATTTCCTGCTAGAATTTCACAGTCAAAGATTAGAAAGCAATCTCTAGTTTTGTGTACATCTGATTGTTAACTTTAGTCCATATGCTGATTGTTGTCTTTAGTCCATATGTTCTAATTTACTAATGACTTTTATTTTTCACTTGCAGGCATGAGAATATAAGCGGTTTTTATAGGGTGTCTGTGTATTTTCTAGTCAAAGTCTTCTTTGACATCATACCATTGAGGCTGGTTCCTGTTATCATAATGTCTTGCGTGATATATTTCTCTGTGGGTAAGTGCCTCATATAGTCTGGTTTAATTTTTATTTTAAGAAGTTAGAAAGAGCAGGGGGGAAAAAAGACCTAAATCTGACAATGTGAATGAAGTAAGCATAAATAACAGTAGAATTGAAAATTTAAAAAAAAAATAAAAGTTTGTTTCTTTTTGGTGAGGCGTGGCCCGTTTACCCCAGTCGGTTATATTAGGCTGCATGTCCAAATAATAAAGACCTTAAGGTCTGATGGTTATTCACTTCAGGTTCAGGGAATATCAAACAAAAGCAAAAGGTGGAATGGCTAAAAAAATGTGAGATTTCTATGATGAAGAATCGTTAGCAATACGCATTAGCCTCATGAAATTCCTGGGGGTCTATGAGGAAACAAGACGGAGTCTACTGCCCCCCTCCATCACTAGGTTGTTGTAAAAGGTGACTAATGAGAGATTTATCATAACACACATTTCTGCACAAACCAATACTGCAGGAGCCAATGCTTTGACACGTACGTCTTGTACGAGGGCCAGCCATAGTATTAGCTCCATCCACCATAAGGAACAAACAAGGAGATGACTACTCATCTTGGTTAAGGGGTTGGGTAAGCCAGCAGACGTTTAGGGGCTTCTTGTGGTATTATTGCATAGTTCTTGTGTAAAAATGGTATTTATATGATACCATTTTAAGCTATTATTCAAAATCTGTGTTTGCTTTTATATAACAAGTGTTTTTTCATGTTGTATCCAGCTCTGTTATGGATTGTGAGTGCTGGCTGGTGTAGGGAAACTGTTGACTAGAAAATAGGGCACTTTGATGAAGGTGTTTGCAATAAAGGGTTGTATTTGAGTAGTGAAGCTTAGGGATTGCTAGTGAGAGTTAAGAGTCTCACGGAACTGTTTTTAGTGGCGTAGATGCCCCCCAGTGTAGCAATACACATTTCATGGTGTGATTGAGGATGTCACAACATCTAATGAATGTGGGCTGTGATGGACCAACAATTACGTTCGCAGGCACACTGACACAGTAGTCAGGCTAACATTGCCTATAAGAATAATCTTAACTACAGTACTCACACTGGCATCATTGACATACAGTGATAGTACAAAAACGTCCCTAGGTGCAGCATATAACCTTGCACCAGTAAATCCATCAGTCAGATGTAAATCACATATATCAGTGATTGGTGGTATGTATCATCGCCATCTGGATTTTCCATGAATTGCTCTCAGGCAGGAAAGAGTCAACGCCTGTATTTCCTCTATAATAACTCCAAGGGTTTGGAGTGGTTAAGAGATTTGGTGTCCGCCTCGAGTTCTAGAGGTACCGGGTTTGATTCCCAGTTGAAAGAAAATAATTTATGGAAATATTTTTCAGAACCTGTGGTCCTAATGATGTCATACTCCCCCTGGTCTCCTGGGTAGTGAGACCAGATGTCTAGCCTTCTCAGATAAGGGTGTAAAAATAGGAGGTCCAGTGTACAAGTTGCGCACATTAAAAATCCCACGGCAGTTGGAAATCGTAAAGAGTAGGCCTATCAGGCCGCTGACAGGCAAAATTAAAAAAATTAGAAACCTAGCCACAACAAAAATATTAACAGAATGTATGATTCCTATATACACACATTGGGATTCTTGCTGGTGCTATGGAGTTTGTGCACTGTGCTGAGATCCTCCTTGTGTGATCTAAGGGAGAAGATTGGAGCACTGATGGAGTAATCCATGTGCAATGAAGATAGTCCTTAAAACCAAACTAAACTCCAAGACAGGAAAGATTCAGTGCCTTATTAGATTCTCCACAAACTCTTGTATATAGCTCCAACAGAAATGCTTCTAGGTGGGAAAATCATTTCCTGTACAAAAATAGGTAGGACCTATAACATCACACATATGATAATCACAGCCCTGGTTTTCGAATGTCACAAATATGAAGACAGCTTGGAATCAAATCACATACTGCCGCCATTCACATATGGGTACTCACTCAGTCACTCAGACTTGTATTCACCAAAAACACTTTCCCTACGCACATGCACAAGTCACAAAGCACTGACTAACAATGAGAGATGAACTCAGTCCCTGAGTTAAACATATGTTGAAAACCTCAGTGACCCTTAACTACATTCACCCACATGAAACTGTTCTGTGACAGTACCCCACTCTGCAGATGGGAAACGGAGTTTTCCACTGAAGAATAGGGCACAGGGCACAGAATCCATCACATACCACCTCATGAATGGATACACACATAACATCTCACTGAATAAGTAATATATATATATATAAAGGTATGTGTGATGATTTACAGTTTTACACTATAATACTTTAATGGGTGAGTCACACTCTTACCCATATATCCACAGTTCTCTTAAATGTCTCCTATCACATGGAACAAATGCATAAATCGTACTGTCCTACTATTCCAACAAATCAAAAATATTATTTGTGTATATAATTACATGACAGTCTTGGAAAATATGCTAATGTTTTATCTCGACTACCACTCAACAAATGCATTAGCTTGACATCAGTTTTTTTTTTTTTCCATCAAAAATACATAAATGACGAAAAATTATTATCATCTCTTTGTTAAGACAAATGTTACACAATGTAATACACCTCATAGTCAACAATGCTAAGTCTTTTACAAAAGTGGTAACTCACTTCTGAACACTACAAGAAATAAAAATACCACAGCAAACTGTATTGATTCCTAGCAGTTAGCGATTATCTAGTAAAAAAATCATATTTTGATTCACAATGATAAATTCAACAATTCTTCTTATTATCAAAGCTTTTGCTTCTTCCTAATCCATTCTGTAAAGAACTAAATATCCTTCACTAAGATCATATTCAGATCCCCCCCCAAAAAAAAAAAATTTAATAATTCTTCTTTCTTAAGTTCTCATATTGAGAACCTTGCTCTCTCAAAAGTGGATTTATGTGTGAAGTTCTTACAGATAATTGTAGCTCTTGCTCCACTGTTTCCTAAATCTCTAAGACTATGCTCTTGCTTAGAATGAGTTTCCCAGCATATGATTCTCTTAGTAGTACAAAAATAAATATCAACATTTCTCTAACTCATTGTAATCTATACTAGAGAGGACTGTCACTGCAGTCAAAATCATAAATCGCAATTTCAACAAAGTTGATTTCTATCATTATGGGCATTAATTAACAAACCGCAATGCATTGTGCCATGACTGGATGTTCATATTCACTGCTAATTAACCTAATGAGGCAGTTTCTTATAGAGTATACATGAAGATGACCTAAACTTATAAACAATGACAATGTGTATATACAATCAACCTATAAATTATTTGCAGTAGCTCAGCTGTTACTAGCATTAATGTACATCCTGATGATGGTATGTACATTAAACGTAAACAATTTATTATCACTTTTGAAAGATTACAAAAATTGCTTATTTTGCACTGAAAAAGATGTTATATTTAAGAATGGTATTAATTTGTCATTCATTGCTACCAAATTTATGACAAGACATTTTTGTTCAAAACACAAGAATAATTATCATTAACTGTGATTACTAGTCATTCCAATTCTAGCTATAAAATGTAATCACAATTATAAGAGTACACCAGTGAAAGAGAATGCACTCTGGCATTAAGTACTCTGTAGACATGATCAAAGTACGAGGTAACTTCCTAAGAACAGAGGCTCTGTAGAACAATCTCAGCAACTTGATGATAGATGACTATGTCAAGACATTCTCTCAGTGGTGGCCTAATGTGCTTCAAGTAGTGCCAATCCAAGTAATTACATTACTGGATACATAAGTTCTGGGAAGAAAATGATGATCCAGATTAGCAAAAGCAAATTTGGCTTTTTTCCCAAAATGCATTCTTTCCTTTCATACCATACTATACTCCTCTGTCCATACCACTCCAACATTCTCTTACATGGTTAACATCAATAAATGATGAACAGGGACACAACCTGAGGGGTAAACCTAGCGTAGCATGTTCTTACCCAAAATACTCTGTGTCTTGACTACCAGGGCCATAAATTCCCATTTCCTATTATGAATCACCTCATGTTCTATCTTTCTTGAAGCTATCAACTATCTAACAGCATAGCATATGCCACAGCATCTATCAAGTATCACTATCTTTACCAGCATCCAAGCCATTTCATATACCATCACCACCAAGATCACAAAGGCATCTCTAAGTAACACAATATTTTTTATAAAGTAAAAAGATCACTTACGTCCTAATTACTGGTAGTAATGTGTTGATGGCTCTTTAACTTTCTGTGTGTATCTGCTTTTGAAATTGAAAGATAATATTAACTTTAATTGGTCTGTCATTCCAGGACATTTCCCTTTTAGACCATCCATTACTGTTTTCCAGACTTCTTTCTTTGAAGCTTCAGTATCTTCCTCTACTGCTTTCTTGGCAGCATCTTCTTTCTGTCTAACTTTGGTTTGCTCTTTGTATTACAGTGTTGCATTCCTCCTGGTTTTTTGTATTCCAGCATTGTATTCTGCTTCTATCCTTTACATTTTTGCATCAGAGGTTTCCTCCTCTTGAACCACTTCCTCTGTATTTGTTACAGAATCACTTCCAGGTGTAGAAATAATCAATAATGCCTAACCCTAAAGTTCAATCTCACTACTCGCACTAACAAATCATGCATGAAATACGTAAATTACATCCAGGAACAAACATGATGAGTAACATGACGACGAAATACACCACAAATACAAGAAAAATAAACAACAACCCACAGGCGGGGGATAACAGATGAAAGCAAAGGAAAGTAGATATAGGAGTAAAATACCATGCCTGCAAAACAAACAACAATAGAACTGTAAAATGAGCTTATTTACTGTGATAGTCAAGAAAAACATACGTTAGAAAACTACATGTAAACACAGCAAGAGAAATACTTAATTTACACAAGTGAAGATACAAACCAGACTCAAACAGCTAACCCTAATAAATGTTCAACTAATTCTACAGGCCTGTAAACAACACCATTTCTCCATGACTGGGCTTCCCACATGCTGGAATTAACTTCACAAAACTTATAGACAGACCAAATTACTTCCAAAGAAGGAAAATACGTGATCTCACCGCTCAACCTTCCTGCAACAGATATTATCGAAGATAAGCGCTTTGACAGGCCAGTTCACTTCGTCAAATCTGTAGAACAGGCACTAGGACTAGACTGGATGTTTCCACTGTGCTGACTTTGCCAGGGTACAGACGTTATTGCATTTCAATAGGACTTCACTTGAATGCGCTACTGTCTCAGTATACAGGTCTCGTTTGTGTTGTGTAGACTAATAAATAGCTCACTACATGTGTGACTGTACTCTCCAGTGATTGGCTGAAAGTTCACGACTTCATGCGTATATTTCAGGCATGAGTCAGGACCGTAGCTCACCAGCACTGAACAGAAATTACAGTCTGTTTACAGCTGTAAGTGCAAGAGGTGGGGTTCATGATCCTTCACAGCAGCCCCCAGTTTTAGAAAATTCCTTATACGAGCCCACAGATCTCACAGAAATGTTTTTAGTGGTGTAGATGCCCCCAGTGTAGTAATAAAAGCTTCATAGTGTGGTTGGGGATGTCACAACATCTGATGAGTGTGGGCTGGGATGGAAAACTCGTACACAATTAAGAGCCAATTCAACGACACTGGTTATAGTTCCATGAACATTCTAATTTAACAGTTACATGTGGTCCTGAACATCAATTACATTTGCAGGTACAAGTCACAAAGTACTGACTATCAGTCAGACATAAACTCAGGCTCTGAGTTAAACTTAAACATATGTTAAAAACCTCAGTGACTAAACCACAATCACTCCACTATTCACTCACATGAAACCATTCTGTGACGAAGAGGTTTATGGATTTCTTATGAGAGTAAGCTGGGTACAGTAATTACAGTACATAAATACACTATCTGAAACAAGAAATTATTACATAACATGAACAAGACGATTGCAAAATACCAGGGGATGCAACCCAAAGAGCCAGGTCATCTGCATCATCAAGTTTGTCATAGTGCCCTGAATTTCATTTATATATGTACACTTACACTGCAAAAACCAGCTTTCTTTCATTAAAAAATGCTTCTTTGCTTAATTTCATAGCATGAAATGCTGTATTTCTCTCCTCAGGTCTGAATCCAGGAGTTGACCACTTCTTCCTATTCATGTTTGGCCTATTTTGTACCACATTATCAGCAGCAGGGCTATGTTTTCTCATCAGCTCAACAGTCGGATTATTTGCAGTAGCTCAGCTATTACTAGCACTAATATACGTCCTGATGATGGTATGTACATTTAACGTAAACAATTTATTATCTGCCTTTGTTATGAAAGGTTACAAAAATTGATTATTTTACACTGAAAAAGTGTTATATTAAGAATGGTATTAATTTTTCAATGGAATGGAATTCAATGGAATCTGACTAACGGCTTGATGATCTGGATTTTGCAGATGACTTGGCTCTTCTGTCCCATAACCATAATCAGATGCAAGACAAAATAAAAATACTCGATGAGAGGTCACAAGTGGGTCTGATAATACACAGGGAAAAGACATAGATAATGAGAATAAAAGCAAGAAATGATAACAAGATCGAACTTGAAGAAACAACACTAAAAGATGTAGAATCGTACACATATCTTGGCAGCAATATAGACAAAGTTGGAGGGACAGACAGTGATATCAAAATAAGAATACAAAAAGCAAGAGGAGCTTTCATTGCATTGGGAAACATATGGAGATCAAGAGAAATCAAGTCCAACACGAAAATAAGAATCTTCAACTCAAATGTCAAGTCAGTCCTATTGTATGGCTCCGAAACATGGAGAACAACAAAAACCACAACCAAAAGGCTACAAACTTCCATAAACGGGTGCTTGCAAAGAAAAGAACGATTGAAATGGTTTGACAGTCACAAATGTAGAACTGATGACAAGAGCCAGACAAGTGCCGATGGAACAAGAGTTGAGACGCTGGCGATGGATAGGACACACATTGAGGAAACCTGTTGATAGCATTACAAGGCAGTCCTTGTTCTGGAATCCTCATGGAAAGAGAGGCAGAGGTAGACCAAAAAACACATGGAGAAGAGAACTGGAAACAGAGGTGAAAATGATGAGGAAAACATGGACAGAACTTGAGCGGTTGGCACTGGACAGGAAGACTTGGCATGTGTTTGTTGAAGGCCTATGCTCCTTGGGGAGCTAAAGGGTATTGATTGATTGATTGATTGATTAATATTTCACTGAGTGTTCCCAGATTTATGACAAAACATGTTTTAAATAATTTGAAACCAGTAAACAAGTAGTATTTATTATTTCCCTTTGTGCTCCTTATGGAACATGGAATCATCACTACAGTTGCTCCCCTTATAGAAAAAAGCTCATATGAAAATGGTTATGTGCTCCTGTATTCATAGTTTTCTGTAGCTATTTATTTGACATGATGAGGTTGCAAGCCTCGTACACAGCCTCATATTAGTTGCCTCTTATGACATGTCTGAGGGTACAGTAGTCCATTTTTATTTGTTTCCTCACAGACCCCCAGGAACTAAATGGGGCAAACATCCTTAACTGCTAGATTTTAATCCTAACTCTGAGATCAAAGGTCTGACTTGTAAAAAGTATGTTATATTTTAACAAAAGCCTGCTTTGTAAAAGATACGTTATTTTGTAACAAAGGCTAATCTTGTGAAAATTATGTCATTTTCAAATAAAAGCCTTATTTGTGTGAATTGTATCTTACTCGTATAACAAAACCCTTATTTCAGAAAAGTCTTATGCTGTAATAAAAGCTTTACATGTAAAAATGTTGCTGTTTTGTAACAAATGCCTTATTTGTGAGTAGTATGTTATTTTATAGCAAAAACCTTACTTCAGAAAAGTATTACATTGTTACAAAAGCTTTACTTGTGAAATTCATGTTATTGTGTTTTTAAAAAAAAAAAAAACGAAGAGTTAATAAGTGCAAAAAACTGAAGAGTTAATAAGTGCATATCAATTTTTTCTTTATTTCTAGTTGTTTGGAGGGTTCTTGATCAACCTGGATTCTATTGGCCCATGGCTTAACTGGGCACAGTATCTCAGTCTGTTCAAATATGCACTAGCGGTAAGTTGTTACTCAGTGGAGTCATGAATTGTCATTTCTGTAATCAGTCATAAAGTGGACTCTCTGTAATCAGTCATAAAGTGGACTGTCTGTAATCAGTCATAAAGTGGACTCTCTGTAATAAGTCATAAAGTGGACTCTCTGTAATCAGTCATAAAGTGGACTCTCTGTAATCAGTCATAAAGTGGACTCTCTGTAATCAGTCATAAAGTGGACTCTCTGTAATCAGTCATAAAGTGGACTCTCTGTAATCAGTCATAAAGTGGACTCTCTGTAATCAGTCATAAAGTGGACTCTGTAATCAGCCATAAAGTGGACTCTCTGTAATCAGCCATAAAGTGGACTCTCTGTAATCAGTCATAAAGTGAACTCTCTGTAATCAGTCATAAAGTGGACTCTCTGTAATCAGTCATAAAGTGGACTGTCTGTAATCAGTCATAAAGTGGACTCTCTGTAATAAGTCATAAAGTGGACTCTCTGTAATCAGTCATAAAGTGGACTCTCTGTAATCAGTCATAAAGTGGACTCTCTGTAATCTGTCATAAAGTGGACTCTCTGTAATCAGTCATAAAGTGGACTCTCTGTAATCAGTCATAAAGTGGACTCTATGTAATCATCATCATCAGTACTTTCCAGCCCCCAATTTAGCACATGTTCTCAACAAAAATACTCCTAACTGTCCTGTCCTGTCCTGTCCTGTACCATTCATTCAAGGTGTTTCCATATCTTCTTCATCCCTTTCATGTCTGTTTCCAGTTTTTTATCCATGTGTTTTTTAAGTCACCCTCTATTACTTTTATCCTTTGGAGCCCAGAGCATGGACTGCCTTGTAGTGCTATAAACTAATTTTCTTAATGCCAGTGTCTTCTCTTTACCTCCTGTAACAGCAGTGTTTGTCTGGTTCTTTCTTAATGTTATATTCTTACAGTTTTCCTTTTTCACCTGTTGTCTTAGTGTATTTGATTTCTGATTGATGATAATGCATATCTGTTTGGGCAATTAAATGTCACTGCTATTAACTCTGCTGTGACTCACAGTTTAGAATTCCACCAATAATTGTTATTTGTAACAAATATTTGCAAATGTTAGTACAGCTGTAGGCTGTCAGCACTTGAAACTTAGGCAAGAGTAACAGTGAGAAACTGAGACATCATTCCAGAGGACGAAACAGAACAGTTTCAGTTAACATCTTTTACCTCACTGAAAGAAGGGAACTCACGTTAGCTTATGTAGCCATCTATGATATTTACCTGACAAACCACTTGTGCTAGTATTTGTCCTACATAAATTGTGTTGCTGATTTATAATAAATATGTGTACTAGAAGACAACGCTGGCTTGGCCATGGCTGCCGCATGGAAGATGGTCGCATCCCAAAAGATATCTTCTATGGCCAACTAGCAGATGGCAGAAGAACAGTTTGGCAACCGCAGCTGAGGTTCAAAGATGTGTGCAAGAGAGACATGAGGGCACTGGACATAAATCCAGCAACGTGGGAGGATGAAGCTGCCAATCGCACCAAGTGGTGATGCTATCTACGACGCCACCTCAGATTGAGCGAAAAGAAACTCACACAACAAGCTGAAGAGAGGAGAAAACGTCGACAGGAACACCAGGAAAATAAGCAGCCGAGGGCTGTCACCTCAAGGGCACATTCTCATAGTCAGTTATGACTGAAGGGGGTATTATAATTATTAAATTTAATTAGTTTAGTTTTAGTTTATTGAGAACCCATTCAGAGATGTGAGCTAAAGCATTCTGTAAAGTCTCAAGGATATCATCTACTTTGCTCAACAGAGCAGGATGAAGCAAGACATATAAGATCAAAATTATTTAACGTTGTCAATGAAAGTCCTAAGTTAAAGGATATTCTGATAATAAGTGAGATCACACATTGTCCACCAGAGCAAACAAAAGTGATTGTCAGTCTTGGAGAGACTGCAGATCAAAGGTCAGCTGAGTGAATTTTTCCTCGCTCAGAGAAATTGTTTAATTCAAAATGCAGGAAAACAAATCATAAGACATCTGGATCAGGCAAGCAAATCAGATAGTGACACCAAAGTGAAATCCATAAAATGCTTTGTTAATTGCTGTCCAGATTTTTTTGTGTGAGATGAAATTTTAAAGATGTGAAATATATAAAATTACACTAGATATTCACGGCTGTTTGTGAGCGATCTTTTAGTTATTTCCCCTTTTTCCCCCGACCGCGCTATTTATAGCCCACTTGACAGAGGTCACGTGGTCAGCTTCCTAATGGGAAAAACATGTGGCGATGTTTACTTTTGATAGGGCTTAATTAATGCTTTTAGGCTACTTTTTTATTATAAATACCGGCTTTAATTTTGCGTAAAGCTAGACTAGAAATGTTAGAGTAAATTTTAGAACAAGAACAAACATTTTATCACAATTAGAACAGAAGATATAATAGTCTGAAATAGTGTAAAATTTACGTTTTTTTTTTTTATATTTTGTTATGGTTTGTTTATAATGCAATTTTCACTAAATCGGTCACAATCAACATGCATAACGAATTACAGAAATCAAAAGTAGAAAACCTGCAGAAAATGGATATCAAAGATTTGTTTTGGTTTCATGCGTCAAACATTAATTATTGAAAGTTTAAATTGCAAGTCCACATTTATTACCTTAAAATAACACACCCAATTGTCCCCAAAACATGTTTGAATTGCTTTTATGCTACTTTATTATTATAAATACTGGCTTTAATTTTGCGTAAAGCTAGACTAGAAATGTTAGAGTAAATTTTAGAACAAGAACAAACATTTTATCACAATTAGAACAGAAGATATAAGTCTGAAATAGTGTAAAATTTACGGTTTTTTTTTTACATTTTGTTATGGTTTGTTTCTAATTCAATTTACACTAAAACGGTCACAATCAACATGCATAACAAATTACAGAAATCAAAAGTAGAAAACCTGCAGAAAATGGATATCAAAGTTTTGTTTTGGTTTCATGCGTCAAACATTAATTATTGAAAGTTTAAATTGCATGTCCACATTTATAACCTTAAAATAACACACCCAATTGTCCCCAGAACACGAGAGCTAACAACTATCTCAATCATACATCATGAGTTCTGATCCAGTCTGCGCAATGTTTTTCTAATATGTGCTGTTTATGAATTGTCTTACTAGGGAATAGCTTTCTGAACAAAGACATATAAGTCTCTATCGATGCTGTTATTGATTCTTTACTAATTGGTTTACTGTGTGATATTTTGTTGTGTACTTTCTCAAATGCTTCTTTCAGTGAGTTGAATTGTTCTTGGGCAATAAAAGCTATGTTAGTTATATCTTGTTTGTCTGTAATTTTCAGTGTTTGTGTAATGATTGCTCTTGTAAGATCTTTATAAACTTTTTGTGTGAGATATCTGTGGCAGTGATTCCCTATAAATGCTCTGCTATTATAAGCCTGTTGTATGATTTTGTGTTTGGCTAGTACCTTGTCCATGTGTGAGCAAACTGGACCAGACCTAGTACACAGATCTTGAAACTGAAGTTTGGCCAGCGCATCTTGTGCATTTTCAAGTCTAACTTTAAAATTATCTGTCTCCTCCTTATCCTCACAAAGTTCAATACCTACCTGAAAAATTCAATTTTAGCTCCTAATTCTTCTGCCTATTTCCAGTTCCTACTAAATCTCTTCAAGTTCTTAAAAGTACTAATGTCTGCATGTATCTCTTGCGAATTCTCAAATATCTTTGCGTCTATTGTATCAGCTACCTGTTCTAGAAGTCTGTGGTGTTTCAAAACAATGCCTAATAAAATATGAAGGTAAGGAGGAGCTACATTTTCAATTTCAATCTCTAACATTGGTTTGTGTAAACAATTATGGTAATGTGCCACTTGCCTTTTATTCCCTTTCCCATATTTCATATATCTATTGTAATCTCTTATCAACATGGCCAAACTTCTTGGTTTGCAAGTTGTATGCTCTCTGGATGTCTTTGATGAAAATGTTTGGTTTGTCTGGAGCTCAAGGAATATACCCATGTCTGTGGTGTCTCCAGCAAAACAAGGAAATAATCCCCGAATAAGAAAACAACAACTTGTTTACCATCCCACTCTAAATATTTTAGTGACTCTATCTGAGCTTTCATGCCATTCATAAATATTTCTAAATTATCATATGTATCTCTGACTCTAGCCATTGATAAAAGGATGGTATTAGATTTAGAATTTGGTTTCTCTAAATTTACTACCTGCATTGTAACTTTAAATGAAAGAAGATATACAAACAGTTACTTAGAATTCGCTGGCAGCCGTCGTATGCACAGGATTGTCTACCAAAGAACACCAATGGAACAGTCCTTATCTCACACACAATTAAAAAAAAAATTCATATTATAAATAGAAGATTAACAAGACTTGAAAGATAGATCAAATTATGTGGAAGTAATCTATCTATAGCTTTACATGTTTTCTGACGCTTATATACGTAGCTAAATATCATTATAAATGAATGAAAATGCAAAAACAGATGGTGCTTTACAAAAAGTTATTTTTTTACTACCTTATTTAAGATTTGTGGGTATCAGGAATGCGTTTAAAGGGATTTAAATGCTATAAAATCTGGTGACAATATGCTTGTTCTTGTAATGCCACACTCACAAAACTGACTACCACACATTCTCAAGATATGAAACCAAAAAAAAAAGTATGTGGAAATAATCTTTAGCTTCCCTTCGAGAAGTCTTTATAATTATAAACTCAAACGAATGGGCCGATTTTTAGATATTAAATTAATAAAAAGATTACTTATTTTATGAATTTCCTTAAATGATGACGCTGTTTTCAAAAGTCTGTAACTCTGTCAAAACTAATTTCAAACAAATAAAAATGCAATCAAAAATAGAACACTGAACAAAGTTATAGTACACAAAAGAATTTTAGCGCTGTGTTTATCCAGAATGAGTGTGTAATGATTTATATTTTACTGATTTTACTCACACATCAGCTGATTTTCCCCGCCAAAAACTTAAATAGTCTTTTACGGTGCACACAAAATTTTATACCCGGTGTCAGAATTCCGGTCACCGAAACTAAAAGAGCGCTCTGGTATAGGGCACAAACAGCCGTGTATTACACTCTGGAAACTGATGAAGCATTAAGGCATTCCACTGAATATCATTAATATAATAAAGAAAATATACAGACATGAAAGGCATAATTCTTTATGAAGGACAAATTACACACTGAGATAAAAGTTGGAGTGTGGCAGGGATGTCTACTGTCACCATATCTCTTTTTACTGGCTATAGATTGGGGTTATGAAAACAACGGCATAAGCCAACATAAATTAAATTCAGTGTGATCTGACAAAATGGCTTACCAATTTAGATTTTTCCATTGGCTCAACTCGTTTGTCTCATGACAATAACCAGATGCAAGACAAAATTAAAATGCTTGATAGGGAGGTAGCAGTTATGGAAGAGGCAACAGTTGTGACAATAAATGTAGCAAATGATAATAAGACTGAATTTGGTGTAACTTCCTTAAGTGGACATATAAATGTCTTGGCAACAATATATACAGAGTTTGTGGAGCTGACAGTGATATAAAAATAAGAATACCCAAGGCAAGAAGAGCTTTCATTTCACTGGGGAATATATGGAAATTAAAAGAAGTAAAGCCTAACACAGAAATCAGAATCATCAGCTCATTTGCCAAGACAATCTTGCTGTGTTGTTCTGAGCATTGAGATTAATAAAAATGACAACCAGAAAGTTATAGACTTTAAGAAATGAATGCCTGCATATATCAAGTGGTATAACAAGGCCATCATTATTGAACTGATGACAAGAACCAGATAGGTGTGCATGGAATAAGAGGATAAAAGAAGACTCAAGCATTACATAGTACACACATTGAGGGAAAAAAAAATCTGTTGATAGCATAACAAGGCAGTGCTTGCTCTGGAATCCCCAGAGTATGAAAGGTAGAGGAAGACCAAACAAACTCATGAAGAAAAATGGAGAGAGATGTGAAAGGGACAAAGAAAACATAAAGGGTTTTGAAAGGATCGCAGAGGGAAAGAAGACTTGCCATGAATTTATTGGTCCTATGCTCCTTAGGGGGATGAAGTGTGATGATGATGATGTAATCTTAGAGTCACTCAAGGTCCAAGAAATGCCTACCTTTTCTTTGGTGATGTACCATACTGAATGCCCACTTGACTTATATTTTTCAGCTACTTTACATTAATGAGTTCAAAGATCGCAGTTTCTGTATGAACACCACATGGTAAGTAAACGCTGTGGAAATAATACGGCTATGTTTTGCTTGACATGTTTATCGTATTATGTAAGTGGAATCTAAAGATTGCATACATTACATTCACTTTTTTTTTTTACAACTCCCTGTTAATCAGTTAGTACTTTTTCAGCTCCGTATGAAGCACAGGTCCTCAACCAAAACACACCAAGCCTCCCTGTCCTGTGCCATCCTTCAAGGTCTTTTCCACATCTTCTTTATACCTTTCACGTCAGTCTACAGTTCTTGACTTCATATTTTTGTTGGGGGTCTGCCTCTATTTCTCTTACTCTGGAAATTCTAAAACAGCAACTGCCTTGTAAGGCTATCAGCTTGTTGTCTTAACATATGCTCTATCCAAAATATGTCCCTGTAACATTTGTATTGTAATTTACTTGACTTTTCTTCATAAAAATGTGCAAAAACAGTTCATCCATATGCAGCCTGAACCATTTCATGTTCCACAAGAATACCACACTATCATTAGCTCTGCTGCCTGCCATTGTTGCTGCATACTTTGATGATTTATTCATCATTCATTTCTCTTTCCACTCCTTATGGAGCCATAACTGCCGCTGGCCCATTCGCAGGAAGCCTGCATCTAAGTATTTATGTGCTCTTGCTGTGGTGGTTTTTGTAGTAGTTTATTTTACATGATGAGGTTGTCAGCCTCATGCACGACCTCATAATAGTCACCTCTTATGACATTACCTGAGGAAGATATAGTTCTATTATTTTCTTTGTATCCTTAGACACCATCAGGAACTAAACGGAACCCTCTCTGATGATTGAGTGGCACTAATTACATTATTACTTGATCATTTCTGTTATCTTCATTACCTATCAGCATCATCAGCATAAATCATTACTATCAATTATTGTATTCATTATCATCCACATAATTATAGTATATTAAACATCATTGTCATATTATCCACATCTGTTATTAGCTGTGCTCGCCATGTTCATATTGTCATGACTTTATCAGCCATCATTGATCATATCATCATTAATCATTATCATGAGACATCCTGAATTAGCGATCAACATTATCAGCAAATGGTCATCATTATTACTAAGCACTGACATTCATAAACTGTTATCATTACTAATCATCAGTAACCAAAATCCAGTTGCTATTTTTATCATGGGATAACTACAATGACACCATAATCATCATCGTAAATCATTATCTTCACCACTTGCTTGTGACTTTTTTTTTTTTTTAACAGTGAAACAGGAAATGACTTCCTAGAACTTCAACAATTAGACTACAGAGAGCCATGGGACTTGTGGAAAAATTACATGGCACTTCTCATTTATGCCTGTGGCTTGTTCCTGCTAACTTATGTCCAGCTCAGACGAATGAAGAAGACAACGTAAATCCCCTCATATTTGTTGAACAAGATGCAGTTTATTTTCTCCAGTTCCAATTCTAGAGAAGATGGCAAAGGCAAGACAAATAAGGACAATGTTTTTCTGCTCCAGCTCCATAGTTTTTTAAGACTAATGCACCTCAAGCAATGGCCGGGTCTCAACTTGTTGAATAGACCGGTAACCCTATACTTCCATTTGTCTCATCTCTCTCCTATTTTCTCAGACGCTGTAAATGTATACATGTGATTAGGCAGTGTCAGAGATCCCACATGGATTATGTAAATACATTGTCAATATATTTTCACATACTTGGGCAATATCAGAGTTTCCATATGGATAATGTAAATACATTGTCAACATAACCACATACTTTGGCAATATCAGAGTTCCCATATGTATAATGTAAATGCATTGTCAACATAACCACATACTTTGGCAATATCAGAGTTCCCATATGGATAATGTAAATACATTGTCAACATAACCACATACTTTGGCAATATCAGAGTTCCCATATGTATAATGTAAATGCATTGTCAACATAACCACATACTTTGGCAATATCAGAGTTCCCATATGTATAATGTAAATGCACTGTCAACATAACCACATACTTTGGCAATATCAGAGTTCCCATATGTATAATGTAAATGCATTGTCAAGATTCAAAGCTGTGTGCAAGAGAGACATTGGAGGATGAGGCACCAATTGGCAATGCTCCCTACAGCGCCACCTCAGATTGGTCAAAAAGAAACTCTCACAAAAGAAGAGAAAAGAACATGCTGAAAAGAACACCAGCAGCTGAGGGTTATCACGTCAGGGGCACACTCCCATAGTCTGTTATGACTGGAGGGGCTACTATACTATACTATCGTGTCTTGTTTCTTTGCAAAACTGACTCCAGTACCATTTTTCGTGTTACCACTTTCTGTTATGATATCCTTATTTCTGTCACAATGCCTCTTCTTTATCTGTTATTTGGCCTTCCCTTTGAATTCTTCTGTCATTTCTGTGTTGCATGTAGATAAGTTTCATATGCAGTTGGCAGCTTATATTTAAAAATGAAATCTCTAATTTAAAATAGGAATTCAAATTTACAGTGTACCATCTAATGACTATGCCCTGTGTATGTCCAGGGGGTCTCTGAAAAGACAAGGATAGAAAATGACTACCATTTCCTCAGGCATGTTTAAAAGGCGACTAATGTGAGGTCTTGCATGAGGCTGGCAATATCATCATGTAAAGAAATTACCACAGTAACCACCACTACAAGAGTAATGTGAATGTTTGGTGCTGGCTTCCTGCAAAGGGACCAGCTGCAATGGTGGTTCCATAAGAAGCTCAAATGAAAATGATGACACTGCTTTGACATTTGAGTTTAAAATTGTTATTTTTGTGTTGGATGAGATTTCTTTTGATTTCCTGTTATTTCCCAATACATTAAGAGCCATTCTTGTTTTAATGTCATTATCTGAGATACATAGTATTAGGAAACTGTATAGAACTTTCCAAGAGGAGGCAATCTGATTATCAGAAGCGGTCCTCCATCAGACAAGCATTTCAGTCCTTTTACCTTCTTGACGTTCTCGGTAGGGGGAGGGGGAGAGGAGGAGAGGCATTTAGGAACCCACTTACTACTAAGTACTAAATGTTAACAAGTACTAAATGCTTAGTACTAAATGTTTAGTGTTGACTACATGTCAACTTTCTGTGGGGTTTTTTTTGGCCTGCGCAGGGTTGTTGTTGGGCTCTCACCCTTCAGTCAAATGCCATGAGGAGGTATCTGCATGTGCTCCCAAGTTGTTGGGCTCTCACCCTTCAGTCAAATGCCATGATGAGGTATCTGCATGTGCTCCCAAGTTGTTGGGCTCTCACCCTTCAGTCAAATGCCATGAGGAGGTATCTGCATGTGCTCCCAGGTTGTTGCTTTGCTTCATATAAGGCATTGGTTCCCAAACTTTTTTCTCTGGGACACACTTGCAAAATGAAAATTTTCTCATGCCATACCCAATTTTTAATGGATAAGAAATACCTTTAAAAACAAAAAATCAACTCCTAGTTGTGCTTCATTCATACCATAGAAGATAGTATTGGAGTGCCTATATTTATAATTTACATTGTTTTTAACTATATTTATTAAAATTTATTTGAAATAAAATAAATTATATTGCTGAATAAAATCTGGAGAATTCTACAGGTTTCTATGCACATATTTCCCATATTATATCACATGCAACAAAATAAATAAGAAAATGGCCTACATATTTATTTTTGGTATGAATTTTTTGAAAATGTCTTTAAATCCATGATCGTCTTTGAATCTTCCTGCCATCCTGTGGTGCCATACCTTTTGGGAACCATTGATATAAGGTGTTCCATTTATCTAGCCTCGAAGAAATGAGCATTTTCCTAACGCCTGCACTGGGAATAGAAAGTAAATATTTTGTAATATGTAAACTTACTGTCCTGAATTCCATTTCCCATTTTGATTGTTTCACAGCCATCATGAGGCAATACAATATATACAACTGTTTTTATAAAATGCATGTTCATATGTGTACTTGACTGTTCAATCAGCAGAGTGGTTTTAGTGCTTGCCTCTTACGGCAACGTAAGTGGGTTCAAGGTTGGAAACCTGGTAGTGGCATGCTCCAGTCTATCCAGTTGTAAATGGGTAAATGATTCTGCTCTTTAAGTTAGGGAAGGTAAAGGCAGCAAGGAAAGTAACTGATCACCTCACCTCATAAAGCTGGGCTTAGTCTAGTAAGTCTGTAACATTTCACTCCCCTATGGCAGTATCTGAAATGTGACTACTTGATATATATATATATACACACACACACAATTTCTTTAGATGCAAGTGTGTACGTGAATGTGTACATGTACATCTCTGGGGATGTTCAGAACCAATGACTGGAGCTTCTCATCCAGGAATCTCATTTTGTCTTGCATCTAGTTGTCAGAGTAAAAGGGCAAGGTCATCTATAAAATCCTAGATTGTTGACCTGTTTTATCAGTGCCTCCTGAATTCCCCTTTTAGTGGTTGATATTGTATTCTTAATCCAATGTCAACCTGTACGAATTTTTCGTACAATGTACGGATTTTTGATACTTTTAGCAGTGTACGGCCGTACAGACTCGTTGTACGAATTTTTCTCACCCTTCCAAAAAAAAAAAAAAAATTTTTTTTTTTTTTAATTCTAAAAATATTTTCCAACCCAAGTTTTTTAAAATTTTAAATCATAAAATATTTTCTAGCCCAGGTTTTTTTTTAACCAATTTTTTTTATTTTTAATTCCGGGAATCTCGGCGTCCGTTTATAAACTGAGGTCTCTCCCAGCAACCAATCAAATCCTTTTATACCCAACAATTCGGCAAAAACTTTGAATTCGGCCTCAAACGCTTTCGGTTTTCAGCGTGACATGACGTATTTTTAAAGTTACCTGTTATCAACGACCACGCTTGCTTGCCACCACACTTTGACGCCATTTTGTTTAAAAAAGCTAAGAACTTATAACTTGGTAAATTTTGCTGTTGTTTTGCTTTGTTGCAATTTAATCGCTGTCTTAATCTTTCCAGTTATGTTTTGCCCTTCAATATATTTCCGATAAACTGTCATAATATTTTGTTTAGGCCCTACATAACTACAAAAAAAAGTTTGTTTGTGTTGAGTAGGCCTACTTTATTCCAGCGCTCAAGATTCGCTGCTTTATTTTTTAATAAAGTGGCAATCTGTTATCACTGGTCTAGGCTACCAACTCTTAAATAATAATTTTTTACATTTTTGGTGGTATGTTTTTTCTTCCTAGATTTGATATCTTGCCCTTCAATATATTTATGATAAATTATCATAATATTCTGTTTAGGCCCTACATAACTACAAAAAAAGTTTGTTTGCGTTGAGTAGGCCTACTTTATTCTAGCACTCGAGATTCGCTGCTTTATTTTTTAATAAAGTGGCAATCTGTTATCACTGGTCTAGGCTACCAACTTTTAAATAATAATTTTGTACATTTTTGGTGGTACGTTTTTTCTTCCTAGATTTGATATTCTGCTCATAATTTTGTTTATTTTTTGTGTGTGCTGTTAGCCGTTTGCTTTGTTCGTTGCATTTTTTAATCATTCTCTACTGTATGTTGTCTGATGTGTGTGTGCCTCTACTGACAGATAGTGGTCAGAACAAGAGCTTCTGTAGCTATTGGCTGGAAGTTGTTGACCAGAAAACTGGTACTGGTGCCATCCGCTTCCCTAATTTGAAAGTCATCATTCAGCAACTGCTGATACTCCCTCACAGCAATGCTGACTGCAAAAAATCATTTTCAATGATGAAAAAAATCCACACAGACTGCAGGAGGTCAATGAATGCGGACACACTCACTTTTATTTTACAGTGTAAGATTAACATTTATACATGCTGTGCAGTCTTTAAGCCCACAAATGCAATTCTGCAAAGTGCTAAAAGTGCTTGTGTTGATTATAATACAAAACACTGTACATCGAAAGAATAGTACCTCATGATCACTAAGTTTTTTATATGTAAAGAACAGCATGAGACTATTAGCATGTTTTATATCACAATAATTCAAATGCTAATAGATTTGTATATGTCATTTCTCATTTTAAAACTGTATTGCGTATAATTTATTAATATATTTTTTGCGTAAGGATTTTTGGGTGTTTGTAAGGATTTTTTGGGTCCGGCGTACAGATTTTTGTCTCAGGAGGTTGACAGGTATGTAGTTGTTCATAAAGAACTCTGCATTTCATGTTTTCTTCCTGCGGTTAATGAACTTACAGGGGTCTCCATGGTGTTTTTCAATTCCCAAAGTGATTCTCTAAAATGTAATATATATGTATGTAATATTTATATACATATATATACGTGTATAAAATATATTTTTATATATGTGTGTTTATTTGTATAAATATATAAATACAGTATTTACTGATCTGTTTATAAGAGAGAGTTTTTCTTTGTAGTTTTTATGTTTCCAAATTCATTTACTTTCTTATTTAAAGTTGACATTTTCTGTTCTCCTTTTCTGTTTTTTTTGTTTTTTTTTTATTGTAAGTGTTCACAAAAGCAATTATTGGTCTACCTGTAACATGGGGTTTTGCATAAATTTAACAACAGAAAAGCAATTATTGGTCTACCTGTAACATGGGGTTTTGCATAAATTTAACAACAGAAAAGCAATTATTGGTCTACCTGTAACATGGGGTTTTGCATCAATTTAACAACAGAAAAGCAATTATTGGTCGACCTGTAACATGGGGTTTTGCATAAATTTAACAACAGAAAAGCAATTATTGGTCTACCTGTAACATGGGGTTTTGCATAAATTTAACAACAGAAAAGCAATTATTGGTCTACCTGTAACATGGGGTTTTGCATCAATTTAACAACAGAAAAGCAATTATTGGTCTACCTGTAACATGGGGTTTTGCATCAATTTAACAACAGAAAAGCAATTATTGGTCTACCTGTAACATGGGGTTTTGCATAAATTTAACAACAGAAAAGCAATTATTGGTCTACCTGTAACATGGGGTTTTGCATAAATTTAACAACAGAAAAGCAATTATTGGTCTACCTGTAACATGGGGTTTTGCATAAATTTAACAATAGAAAAGCAATTATTGGTCTACCTGTAACATGGGGTTTTGCATAAATTTAACAGCCGCATCATGTAAAACAAACTGCTACAAAAACCACCCAACAAGAGCATGCGGCTGCTTGGTGCAGGATTCCTGTGAGGAGAAAAGCTGTGGTGGTGGCTCCATGCTTCATACGAAGGGAACAGGAAAATGATGATGTAATCCCACAGTCACTGTTACAACATATTTGTAATGTAAATAATGAATCTACTGTTTACTCCCTAGACCAGGGGTACTCAAAGCAGTGTCCAAGGGCACTATGGTGCCGACCAAAGCTTATTTGTGTGCCTGCGGAAGATTTGCAGTTGAAAGAATAGATTTTGCTTGCATGGTCAGAAATTATAGCTTCAATCAATACCCTTTAGCTCCCCGAGCAGCATAGGCCTTCAACAAACACATGCCAAGTCTTCCTGTCCCATGCCATCCGCTCAAGTTCTTTCCATGTTTTCCTCATCATTTTCACCTCTGTATTTAGCGCTCTTCTCCATGTGTTTTTTGGTCTACCTCTGCCTCTCTATCCCTGTGGATTCCAGAACAATGACTGCCTTGTAATGCTATCAACAGGTTTCCTCAATGTGTGTCCTATCCATCGCCATCGTCTTCTTCTCAACTCTTGTTCCACTGGCACTTGTCTGGTTCTTGTCATTGTTACGACACGTTTAATGATGTTGGCCACTACAATTGTGAGCACTTTAAAGTTACGCGTTAATATATTGGTATGCTATAAATATAAGATGTTTTGCACTTGAAGATAATTTATTGAACGCGACATTGTATGGCTGTCTATGGTTAGACATGACATGATGCGTTGTTAAGCTACCGCATGGTAACGATCTATATACACCCTTCATAGTCTGAACTTTGTTCAAGTCGGACGCGTTATGCTTTTTATTATATATGGATGCAGGATCAAGTCATCCCATGTTGATGTGTAGTCTTCACTTCAGAAGTAATACAGGGAGTATTATTAATTAAATGGCAGAATATTTACATCACCAAATCTATGGCTGTTCGTTACCAGATGACTGACATACGGCATCGCGTGTAAACAGTCAGACCTTTTGACGATAGAGGAGAATATATATGAGACTGTATTGGACTGCACAAACCTGATGTTAATTGATTGATGCCATGAATGTATTTGAACGTCTCTTGTAAATAAACCGTATATGTATATTGTGGACTCAACCCACACATTGTTATCAAATTAATCAAGTTGGATTGGATTGTAATTTCCCCCATTCGCTCATACCAACATCAGTACGATAATCAACCAAAATCAAGAACAATGATAATAAAGGCAGAAAAAGAAACAAATGATTAAAAGAATCCTTTTTTCCCCAAGCCGAGCTTAACAGCGGAAGGTACAGCTAACCCGATTGTAACAGTCATCAATTCTACATTTGTGACTTTGTCATGCCATTTCAGTCCTTCTATTCTACGCAAGCACCCGTTTATAAAAGTCTGTAGCTTTTTGGTTGTTGTTTTTGTTGCTCTCCACGTCTCAGAGCCATACAATAGGACTGACTTGACATTTGAGTTGAAGATTCTTATTTTCGTATTGGACTTGATTTCTCTTGTTCTCCATGTTTTCCCAATGCAATGAAAGCTCCTCTTGCTTTTTGTATTCTTATTTTGATATCACTGTCTGTCCCTCCAGCTGTCTATATTACTGCCAAGATATGTGTATGATTTTACATCTTTAAGTGTGTTGAAGAAAGTTCAACCTTATCATAATTTCTTGCATTTATTCTCATAATCTTTGTCTTTTCCATGTGTATTTTCAGGCCCACTTGTTGTGATCTCTTATTGAGAATTTTCATTTTGTCTTGCATCTGATTACGGTTATGGGACAGAAGAGCCAATCATCTGTAAAATCAAGATCATCAAGCTGTTTAGTCAGATTCCACTGGATTCCATTTCTGTTGTGTGATGTCAATGTTTTCATAACCCAATCTATTGCTAGTAAGAAAAGAAATGGAGACAAGAGGCATCCCTGTCTCACTCCCGTTGTAATGCTAAATGGTTCTGTAAGTTGTCCTTCATGAAGAACTCTGCACGTCATGTCTTCATAGGTCTTCTTTATTAAGTCAATGATCTTCATGGGAACTCCATAATGCTTCATCAATTTCCAAAGTGATTCTCTGTCTACACTGTCAAATGCCTTTTCATAGTCCTCGAATCTGATGTATAGCGGTGAATTCCATTCCAGACTTTGTTCAACTATTATTCTCAATGTGGCTATCTGGTCTCTATAGAATCTGTTTTGACGAAAACCTGCTTGTTCATCTCTCAGTTGCTTGTCTATGGACTCTTTTAATCTCTCAAGGATGATTCTGCTTAATACTTTTCCTGGCACTAATAGTAACATTATTCCTCTATAATTTGTGCACTCTTGTAAATTTCCCCTCTTAGGCAACTTGTCCAGATAAGCTTCCTTCCATTCTGCTGGTATTTCCTCTCTCTCCTAGACTTTGCCAAGTAGTTTGTATAATATCTCTGTAGAGGTATCAATATCTGTTTTGATGGCCTCTGCTGGAATGCCATCTGGACCAGCTGCTTTTTCATCTTTCAGAAGCTTTATGGATTGCTTTATTTCTTTGTAGCTCCTCTTCTGCTGGCTGGATGTCTGGGGGATTAGTTGCTGTTCTATTGAGAAGTTCCTCAAAATGTTCTGTCCATCTCTTCATTTGTTCTTGTATATTACTAAGCAATTTTCCATTCTTATCTTTTATGAGGCCATTTGCTTGCTTATATTTCCCTGTTAGCTTTCTTTGTGTTGTTGTACAGGTCCCTCATATTTCCTTTGGCTGCAGCTTCCTCTGCTTCCCTTGTCAAGTCTTCAATATACTTCCTCTTGTCTCTTTTGATACTTCTTTGTTTGCTTCTATGTACACTTCATGAGCCTTGGCTTTGGAGCTTCTGGTTTTGCTTCTGTTTAAATCTGCTTTCTTGTTTTTCCTGTCTTCTATCTTGCTAATGGTTTCTGTTGTTATCCATGCTTTGTGCCGATGTTCTCTTTTTATCTCCGTACTTCTTCCATGTCTCGTTCCATATATTTTTTACTTGTTGCCAGTGGTCTTCTGTATCTGCTTCATCTTCCAGCTGTTGGAGTACTTGGTATTTGTTGGATACTGTGATAGAAAACTTTTCTCTTATTTCCTGATTTCTTAGATATCCCACATTGTACTGTTGTCTATAGCTATATACCGTTGTAAATTTCTTGAGTTTTAATTTTGTTTTAGCCAACAGAAGATGGTGGTCTGATACCACATCTTCTCCTCTACATACTTTTACATCATGCAATGATGGCCTAAACTTCTTACTTATGCATATGTGATCAATCTGATTCTCAGTTATGTATTCTGGTGATATCCATGTTGCTTTATGTATTCTTTTATGTGGAAATGTGCTTCCTCCTATAGCTAGTTGATTTGAAGCACAGAAGTTAGCTAATAGTTCCCCATTCTTGTTCATCATACCTAATCCATAATTTCTTCAATGCCAGTGTTATCTGTACCTATTTTCGCGTTTCGGTCCCTCATCAAAATTGTGATGTCCTTTCTTTTCTTATTGTTCAAGACATTTTGTAATCTGGTGTAAAAGTCTTCCTTCTCAGATTCTTCTTTATCATTTGTTGGTGCATAACATTGGATGTTTATATTGACTTTCTTTTTTGGCTGATTTAAACCTTGCTGTTATAATTCGGGGTCCCATTGCTTCCCATTCTATTTGTAAAACTGATTCAATACCGTTTTATTTTCATGTGAACCGTTATTTGTAAAACTGATTCAATACCGTTTTATTTTCATGTGAACCGTTATTTGTAAAACTGATTCAATACCGTTTTATTTTCATGTGAACCGTTATTTGTAAAACTGATTCAATACCGTTTTATTTTCATGTGAACCGTTATTTGTAAAACTGATTCAATACCGTTTTATTTTCATATGAACCGTTATTTGTAAAACTGATTCAATACCGTTTTATTTTCATGTGAACCGTTATTTGTAAAACTGATTCAATACCGTTTTATTTTCATGTGAACCGTTATTTGTAAAACTGATTCAATACCGTTTTATTTTCATGTGAACCGTTATTTGTAAAACTGATTCAATACCGTTTTATTTTCATGTGAACCGTTATTTGTAAAACTGATTCAATACCGTTTTATTTTCATGTGAACCGTTATTTGTAAAACTGATTCAATACCGTTTTATTTTCATGTGAACCGTTATTTGTAAAACTGATTCAATACCGTTTTATTTTCATGTGAACCGTTATTTGTAAAACTGATTCAATACCGTTTTATTTTCATGTGAACTGTTATTTGTAAAACTGATTCAATACCGTTTTATTTTCATGTGAACCGTTATTTGTAAAACTGATTCAATACCGTTTTATTTTCATGTGAACCGTTATTTGTAAAACTGATTCAATACCGTTTTATTTTCATGTGAACCGTTATTTGTAAAACTGATTCAATACCGTTTTATTTTCATGTGAACCGTTATTTGTAAAACTGATTCAATACCGTTTTATTTTCATGTGAACCGTTATTTGTAAAACTGATTCAATACCGTTTTATTTTCATGTGAACCGTTATTTGTAAAACTGATTCAATACCGTTTTATTTTCATGTAAACCGTTACTTGTAAAACTGATTCAATACCGTTTTATTTTCATGTGAACCGTTATTTGTAAAACTGATTCAATACCGTTTTATTTTCATGTGAACCGTTATTTGTAAACCTGATTCAATACCGTTTTATTTTCATGTGAACCGTTATTTGTAAACCTGATTCAATACCATTTTATTTTCATGTGAACCGTTATTTGTAAAACTGATTCAATACCGTTTTATTTTCATGTGAACCGTTATTTGTAAAACTGATTCAATACCGTTTTATTTTCATGTGAACCGTTATTTGTAAAACTGATTCAATACCGTTTTATTTTCATGTGAACCGTTATTTGTAAAACTGATTCAATACCGTTTTATTTTCATGTGAACCGTTATTTGTAAAACTGATTCAATACCGTTTTATTTTCATATGAACCGTTATTTGTAAAACTGATTCAATACCGTTTTATTTTCATGTGAACCGTTATTTGTAAAACTGATTCAATACCGTTTTATTTTCATGTGAACCGTTATTTGTAAAACTGATTCAATACCGTTTTATTTTCATGTGAACCGTTATTTGTAAAACTGATTCAATACCGTTTTATTTTCATGTGAACCGTTATTTGTAAAACTGATTCAATACCGTTTTATTTTCATGTGAACTGTTATTTGTAAAACTGATTCAATACCGTTTTATTTTCATGTGAACCGTTATTTGTAAAACTGATTCAATACCGTTTTATTTTCATGTGAACCGTTATTTGTAAAACTGATTCAATACCGTTTTATTTTCATGTGAACCGTTATTTGTAAAACTGATTCAATACCGTTTTATTTTCATGTGAACTGTTATTTGTAAAACTGATTCAATACCGTTTTATTTTCATGTGAACTGTTATTTGTAAAACTGATTCAATACCGTTTTATTTTCATGTGAACTGTTATTTGTAAAACTGATTCAATACCGTTTTATTTTCATGTGAACTGTTATTTGTAAAACTGATTCAATACCGTTTTATTTTCATGTGAAGTGTTATTTGTAAAACTGATTCAATACCGTTTTATTTTCATGTGAACTGTTATTTGTAAAACTGATTCAATACCGTTTTATTTTCATGTGAACTGTTATTTGTAAAACTGATTCAATACCGTTTTATTTTCATGTGAACTGTTATTTGTAAAACTGATTCAATACCGTTTTATTTTCATGTGAACTGTTATTTGTAAAACTGATTCAATACCGTTTTATTTTCATGTGAACTGTTATTTGTAAAACTGATTCAATACCGTTTTATTTTCATGTGAACCGTTATTTGTAAAACTGATTCAATACCGTTTTATTTTCATGTGAACCGTTATTTGTAAAACTGATTCAATACCGTTTTATTTTCATGTGAACCGTTATTTGTAAAACTGATTCAATACCGTTTTATTTTCATGTGAACCGTTATTTGTAAAACTGATTCAATACCGTTTTATTTTCATGTGAACCCTTATTTGTAAAACTGATTCAATACCGTTTTATTTTCATGTGAACCGTTATTTGTAAAACTGATTCAATACCGTTTTATTTTCATGTGAACCGTTATTTGTAAAACTGATTCAATACCGTTTTATTTTCATGTGAACTGTTATTTGTAAAACTGATTCAATACCGTTTTATTTTCATGTGAACTGTTATTTGTAAAACTGATTCAATACCGTTTTATTTTCATGTGAACTGTTATTTGTAAAACTGATTCAATACCGTTTTATTTTCATGTGAACTGTTATTTGTAAAACTGATTCAATACCGTTTTATTTTCATGTGAACTGTTATTTGTAAAACTGATTCAATACCGTTTTATTTTCATGTGAACTGTTATTTGTAAAACTGATTCAATACCGTTTTATTTTCATGTGAACTGTTATTTGTAAAACTGATTCAATACCGTTTTATTTTCATGTGAACTGTTATTTGTAAAACTGATTCAATACCGTTTTATTTTCATGTGAACTGTTATTTGTAAAACTGATTCAATACCGTTTTATTTTCATGTGAACTGTTATTTGTAAAAACTGATTCAATACCGTTTTATTTTCATGTGAACTGTTATTTGTAAAACTGATTCAATACCGTTTTATTTTCATGTGAACTGTTATTTGTAAAACTGATTCAATACCGTTTTATTTTCATGTGAACTGTTATTTGTAAAACTGATTCAATACCGTTTTATTTTCATGTGAACTGTTATTTGTAAAACTGATTCAATACCGTTTTATTTTCATGTGAACTGTTATTTGTAAAACTGATTCAATACCGTTTTATTTTCATGTGAACTGTTATTTGTAAAACTGATTCAATACCGTTTTATTTTCATGTGAACTGTTATTTGTAAAACTGATTCAATACCGTTTTATTTTCATGTGAACTGTTATTTGTAAAACTGATTCAATACCGTTTTATTTTCATGTGAACTGTTATTTGTAAAACTGATTCAATACCGTTTTATTAGTTTATATACTTATCTTCCCATTCTACAAGGGGATTGACATAAGTCTTGGGCCTGACCATGAAGGAGTCACAGGAGGAAGATGAAACTTGGCACATTTAAAGTTCATCATATTTGCACTGAATGTGAAAAGTACGCGTTTGTTTCTTCAATGAGTTTTCCCGCTACGGTACACGGCGCAATGTACCCTATTGACCGGATCTGCTGCTCCAAAGATTTGACAAAACAATGGAAAAGAAGGAGGCCAGAGCTGTGATAAAATTTCTGATGTTTCAGGGAAAAACACCTACATTTTTTGGAGACCATGGTGACAGTAGATGAGACTCGGGTACACCATTATGACGCCGAATCCAAAATTGCCAGCATGCAATGGAAAACCCCGGGCTCCCCAACACCTGTCAAGCCGAGGGCGCAGAAATCTGTAGGAAAAGTGATGCTGACTGTTTTTTGGGACGGCAAAGGTGTCCTTTTCAAAGATTATCTGCCTCGTGGCAACACAGTTAATGGACAGTACGATGCAGATCTTCTCACAAAACTAAGAAAGGTTGTGACCAGGAAACGAGGGATAACGCGCACTCAAAATCTTCCTTTGCTTCAAGACAACGCGCCCTATCACAAAGCACGGTTTGTGCAGCTAGCAGCCAACGATTTGAATATTGAAATTCTTCCACACCCACCATATTCTCCAGATTTGGCTCCATCAAACTTTTTTCTATTCCCAAATCTTAAAAAAAACAGCTAAAAGGAAATCATTTTGACAGCGATGAAGAGGTTATACTGGCATGTGATGACTGGTTTAGTTTGAAAAATAGGCTGTTCTACTCCCAAGGTCTTTTCAAGGTCAAGCAGAGATGGCAGAAGTGTGTCAATTCAGACGGTGGCTACATTGAAAAGGAATAAACACTATACAAAATTTCAGCTCTCTGTGACATGTCCTTCATGGTCAGGCCCAAGACTTATGTCAATCCCCTTGTATAAGTGCCTTCTGTGCTTCCCTAGACAGCATTAGAGCCACCCCTTCACTGTGGTGGGCTCTTTCCTCCTCGTGTCCTGAGGACAACACCATTTCTCCTGTGATTAGTCTCCTCCTCTCTATGCCCTTCCACCATGTCTCGCAGAGACCCAGGATATCAATCCTGTAATTTGTCATTTCTACTGCTACCTGTGCAGTTTTCCCTTGTTCACATAGAGTGCGAACATTCCAGGTGCCAATCCTGGAGATTTTCCTAGACGAAAAAAGGTTAGTCGGCAACCCAGACTCCTTTCGGCTTTCTCTAGGTTGCTTCATGCGCCTCCTTTCCAGAGGACCTTCTTCTGTCTTGGGTAGCTGCGTTGATTTATATTCTGTATTTGACTTGTCTATGTTTGTTGAAGTTTTTGTGGTAAAAAGTTTTTTACGGGATAGGGTAACCAGCCCCATGTCCAACCCTCCTTAGTCGCTTTTTACAACATGCATGGTAGCAATTATAGCTTACCCTCTGCTAAACTTGTTAAGTATTTGCGGTTAGTAGTCTCAATAAAATAAAAATTAACAAATTGCAAACAGATACAGGAAGTTATGTTATATTCAAGAGCTGCTACCCTAACAATCTAAGCACTGCTATCAATTCAGCAAGAACATCATAATTCACTCTTAACTATTGACAGTTGGCCAGTGACATTCAGTTTTTTAAATAAATTGCTGTAAGCTTAACAATGTAATGATGTACAGTTAGGAGTTACATATTTCTAATAGCAAGATAAATGGCTAATAAATGGGTTCTGATAAAAGACAAAATGAGAGTAATGTCCTTGCTGTTTCCTATCATTGCATCTAATTATGATGCTTTGGCGCATACATTTTTGTGTTAAAAATTTCGTTGTTTTTTTTTGCCATAAACTCAGCTATTTTGTATTTTTTTTTTTTTAATTTTAAAAATAAGATAAAAATAAAAAAGGGGAAGAGAGAATGGGGGAAGAATAGGCAAAGAAGGGCTATGGAAAAGGAATAAGAAGAGGAAGAAGAATAAGACAAAGAAGATGATAAAAAAGGAGGGGAAAAAGGAGAAGAAGGGGGAAGAAAGCATGAAGAACGAAGGAAGACCGAGGGAAAAAAGGTGAAGGGCACACCACACTCTTCTCACTCCCCAGCAGCGCACACCTCACTCCCGAGTCATACAAACACATCAATCCCCATTCATAGACACCTCTCTCCCCATTCATTCACACCTCAAACCCCAATCACACACATCTCACTTTCAAGTCACACTCATCTCACTCCCCAACCACGCGCACCTCACTCCCCACTCACACAATCCTTACTTTCCAAGAAAAAGAAAAGCAAGAAGAAGAAAAAAGACAAGAATAATAAGAAGCAGAAGAAAAAAATGAAGATGAGAAAAAGAAGAAAAAATGAAAAAGAGAATGAAAAGTACAGGTAAATAACGGAGGAAGAAAGTGATTAAGGGCGAAGGAAGACAAAGAGGAAGAGGATTAAAATAAAAGAAAACAATAAAAAAAAAGGAAGAAGACGGAACAAGGAAAGAAATGTAAGAAGGGTGAATGAAGAGGAAGAAACAGAAGATAAAAAAGAAGAAAAAATATAAAACAGAAGGAGAAGAATGAAGAAAGAATGCAGAACACACGCAGTAATAACGGGGGAAAGAAGGGCGAAGGAAGAGAAGAAGGGCAAAGAAAGACAAAGGAGGAGGACGGAGAAGAACAACAACAATATAATCTCATTCTCAAGTCATACTCAGCTCACTCGCTAGACACACATCTCACTCATCAGACACATCTCACTCATCAGACACATCTCACTCCACAGAGCATCTCTCAAAGAAATGGGAGGAAAGCAGAATAACAGCAGATGAGCTTTATTTGCATCCCCTCATCCACCATTTTGGAAGAGTCTACCCCGTTAAACCTAATCTTCCTGTGACAGGGGCTAGGGTGGTTGAGGAGAACTTGTGTTGAGTGGCTACCTCACACCCAAGGCCCATGCACCAAGAAAATTTAATTCCGGATCATTTGACAGGGGTTGTAATTATTGGTTGATTACAACACTTTCAGCAGCAGACTTAGCAAATCAGGCAACGTCTCAGCTTTCCTGCCTCATTCATGGTTCTGGCATTCCAAAAACCAATTCTGGTTTCGTGTTTTGCGGTCTGGGCATCCGTTTTCATGCCAGTGGCTTCCTTTCAGCTTTCACCACTGTCAGTCATACAAGCCTGAGACTCCGGATGTCCGTCCCGCATCAAAGTTTTTTCATTTATTGCCGTTTCCATAACATGTGCGATTTTTTACATAGACAGGGGTGTCGGCCCTGTGCTAAAACCCCCAACCTGGAGGACCAGGGTACCAGCTTTTGTCTGACCCCTACCCACGCAGACCAGTCCAGCTTGGTTGAACCTACCAGGAGTAAAACTCCCACTGGCATAGCTCTGGGGATTGTCAGGGCACACAAGCTGCCATACCGCTACAAGGTATAGGTACCATTGATGGCAGTGTCAGCATTCTGCTGATTGTTAAATGTAGAATGTTAAACAAGCGTAAATACTAAATTAGCCCTTAGGCTGGAACTAAAATCTAATTCCATTGACAAAGAATTGTTGCAAATAAGCTGCCTGCTGTTTAGGGTAGAGATACGAAGCCTATACGATCACACAAAAATAGAAAAGTAGGCAACATTAGACCAGCTATCATACACGGCCACACAATACTAAACCAGAAGTACTATTTCAGTCAAGCACTAGATTAGTCACATCATACACAAGGATTACCTGGAGATTTTCTTTAAAGGAAAAAAGGTGAGTCAGTGGTCCAGACTCCCTTTGGCTTTTTCTGGACCTCATCATAATCCTCATTAATCCACAGAGGAAAAATATCTACAAAAGTACTCAAGTAACGAAAAAGACCCATTGCCAAACCACAGTTAACTTGGGCCCAGTTTGGATTCAGGAAAGGAGTGGGATGTACTAATGCTTGTTCACCTTAAGACAGTTAAGTGAAAAAATGATCGAATATGACAGTTAACTTCATACAGTGTTTATAGGCCAGGAAGAAGCCTTTAATTGAGTGGATAGGAATAAACTTTGGTCAGTATTCAAAGACAACAGAATACAGGGGCGGCTATTAGGTAATGTTTGAGCTCTGTATCATGTACACAAAAGTGTAGTAATAACATCTGATAAACTCAGTGAATGCATTTGATATAACCACAGAGTTTAACAAGGCTGTGTGCTATCACCACTACTGTTCAACATGTATATGGACAAAGTAACATCAGAAGCACTCCTAGCAGCAAACCCAGAAGATGAAATAAACCCAGAAAGTGAAGAATACAATCAACTGAATTAGTCACTTTTTGCAGATTAATGAAGTATAATGTATAAAGATGAAAGCAACATGGGCTTACAGCAGCCAATGCAACACACTTGTCTCAAGTATGCAAACTTCAGCTGCCACTATGATTCACGGCAACAGTAGAACAGAAAAGTATAATTAAGTATCATATTCCTCCTCGACAGAAGACTTTTTTTCCATCAGAACTGTAGAGTTGAATTACTTGCAACCATCCAGTCACCTTTATGGTGGAGAATGTTGTCATTAATCTTTGCTCTTTTTTGGGTCCCATTAACACATGGAACTGTTATGACCATTTTAAAATCATTCACAATATCCAAGACATGAAAACTAACATTATTGTAACATAAAGCAACAGACATAGCAAATATTTTCAATTTATTTTTCAAACGTTTTTAGTTGTGTACGTCTGCTATGAAAGAGAGGCCACAGAAAAACTACATCTATACATCAATAAGAAAAATTATGAACATAGGGTACTATTTAAAGAAGGAATTCAAAATGGGAAAAAAATAATGATATCAATACATATGGTCTATGAGAATACCTGGGCACAATATTAGCAACAGAATTAAAATGAGACAAGATCTGAGAATCAGAAATCAGAAAAATCCACTGCAAATAGTAAGTATCATGCAACTTAAAGTATCAGAGGTAATCTTCTACAAACAGTTGGTATAAAGTGATAGAGGCAAACTTTTACAAATGATTGGTATAACATGTGAAGAAATGATCAAATATATATGGCTGCTATAAAGTATTAGAAGTAATCAATCATGTATAACAGTTAAGAGGTAATTATGTACATATGTTGGTATAAAATGTTAAGAGACAATCATGTACGTATGGTTGACATAAAGTGTCAGACTTTCATGTACAGATGGTCAGTATAACATGTTAAGAAGCGTTTATGTATAAATAGTCGGTACAATTGTTAAGAAGCAATCATGTACATATGGGTTGTACAAAATGTTAAGAGGCAATCATGTACATACGGCTGACATAAAAGTGTCTGACAATCGTAGAAATGCATTGAGACAATTACTTTAATATAAATGGTGTAAACAGAGTCTAAGACAGTTAAATACATATAGCAGTTATGACAATGTTCATTCACATGTACTCAAATATAAACAGAAGAAGAGACAACCAGATACGCATAGCAACTTAAAAAAGACACACAGACAATCAAACATACAAAACAACTGTAAAAAATGTCTGAGAAATAAGTTACATAATACTAGTATACATTTGCACTGGGCTGAAACAATCACATATATAAACATCTTTGTTTAAAAAGTAACAATCAAGCATACTTGAAACACAAAGAAGAAGAAAAATCAAAAAGGCAAAAATGTGTAGGGACAAACAACATCAGAAACTGTCATGTACATATAGCTAACATAAATTGTATCTGAGAAAATCACACATACTGTATATCATCATCATGTTTCTTTGCACTACTTACAGAGCTTGGAGCCACCATTGCAGCTGAGGCCTTTCCAGGGTGGCCTGCACAAAGCAGCCACATGCTCGAGCAGTGGTGGTTCCCGTATCGATTTGTTTGACATGATGAGGTTGCCAGCCTCATACACAACCTCGTATTAGTTGCCTTGTGTGACATGCCTGATGGTGCAGTAGACCTATTCTTTATTTGTCTCTTCAGAGACCGCAGGGAACTACAAAGGGCACATGGCTAGTATAAGATCTGTCATAACCAAGTGTGCTTAGTATACTTCCATGGGGATCTCTGAGCAGACGCAGAAAGAATAGGATTAATGCTCCCTCAGGCATGTCATAAAAGGCAACTAATAGATAATTTCAGTACAGTACAAACACTAAATTTAAAATATATGACAGTGCATAATTTCTGTACTTTTGTACAGTGCAGAATGCTGGAGAGTATGAGAAAAGGAACTGTCTAAACCAGTGATCTTCAATCTGGGCGGTACCGCTCACTAGTGGACGATTTAAGCTTTCAGGTGGGCGGCAGAATAATTACATGCTCTATTAAAAACATCCAAAATATACAAACTCAAATTTGTGAGAGAATGTATGTGAAAAGAAAAAGTTACTATCATTTTAGAGAAAAGAATTTGAATTATGTATTTTAAACTTTTAAGCTGCATTAATTTTTAACTATGTAAAATTGTGTAATGTTACTGTAATCAAATATAAATTTGTAAAAACTTTGTAAATTAAACTACAAAATAAAAAGTTAAAAAAATATTTGTGAGATACGGCAAATAATATAGTACAAGATTGTTCCAAAATGATTTTATTCGTAGTTCCATGCTATTGGTTGAATGCTCGGAGTGCATACGGCTGTACGGGTATTGAACATACATAAAACTAGATTGTGCCAAAACATTTTCATTCAACGCACCACGATATTGGTTCACCGGTACACACAGCCTTTGTGACAGGGTTGCCAATTTGGCTTTTTTGACGCCAAATTCCACAAATCTGGCTTCTTTTTTTTTTTTAAATACTATTTGGCTTTACTTTTTTGCTTTTTTTGTGACTGTGTTTGGCTTTTTTTCAGTTTTCATTTGGCAACCCTGCTCTGTGACTCAGTCCAAATGTGTATTGCTGGTGCATGGTATTGCCATGGATGAGATTTTTTATTTTTTTCGTATTATTACTACTGTGTTGTGATTTTGAATAGTTTGTGCAACTAATATTGAAACCATGTCTCAAAAAAAGAAATATGCTCATTGCTATTTACCAGAATATCTGAAGATGGGTTTCATCAAATCTATTACAAACAAACAGCTTCCAATGTGTTTACTGTGCCACAAGACATTTTCTAACGAAACAATGAAACCAAGTTGATTGCGAGAACATCTTGCTACAAAGCATCCAAAAGATAAAGATAAGCCCATTGAATATTTTCAAGAACTGTATGAAAGATTTCAAAATCGTTCTACAATCACTGCATCATTCAAGAAACAAAATGCAAAAAACGAAGGATTAACTGCAGCTTATCATATATTACAATTAATTGCAAAAAAGTGATAAAAGCCATAACATTGGAGAAACTTTGATAATACCCTCTATAAAAGAATTAATCTCAACAGTAATGCATCAGGATCCAACTGAAGTTATAAAAACATTGCCCCCTAGCGATACCACAGTAAGGTGACGCATTGACAAAATGGCGGTTAATGTTGAAAATAAACTTACAGCTATTCTCCAAAACTTATCATTTTCCATGCAGTTGGATGAGTCTACCATTGCAGATAATAATGCTTTATTGATGGCATATGTATGGTACCTTGATGAAAACAGTACATTGCAAGAAGAAATGTTATTCACTTTAAATCTTATTACAGATACAACAGGATTATCAATATTTACTGCTGTGAAATCGTACTTTGCAAAAAATAATATACCCTTGAACAATATTGTTGCATGCACTACTGATGGAGTACCATCAATGATAGGTCGCTATCATGGTTTTGTTGCTTTTTGAAGGAGGAAGTGCCAAACGTTTTGTGTATTCACTGTGTGGTACATAGGCAACATCTTGTAGAAAACATTTTAGTACAAGCCTTCATTCACTGTGTGGTACATATGCAACATCTTGTAGGAAAATATTTGAGTACAAGCCTTCATTATCATTAAGTATAATAATCAGGGCTATAAATCGACAACTGTGCAAGAACAAAATGAGCAATTTATTAGGTTACTGTTACACGCAAAAGTTCGTTGGCTCTCAAAGGGTGCATGCTTGACTCGTTTCATTGAATTATATGAGTGTCATACAGTTTTTTTTAAGTGAAAATGAGGCTGGTCTCTGTCAACAATTAAAAACAATAAAGCATGATGCATTCTATTTGGCAGGCATTTTTAAGAAATGTAATGAAATTAATTTGCAGCTTCAAGGAGCCAATATAACATTTATCAGTTGCAAAAATGTTGTGTCATTATTTATCGAAAAACTTGATCTTTTGCATCATAATCTTTTGAAGAGGGAATTTCATCAGTTTCATTGTCATCAATAAAAGATGATGTAACTTCAGCAGAGATTGAAAGGTTCAGTAGTCACCTCAATGAACTTAAATTGGATATGAAAAAGCGATTTAGTGATATTTTGAACTTGAAGGTGTATGACTGGATAGTGAATCCTTTTATTGCAAATGCTGCTGAGGCTGATATTAATGTCAAGAAGAACTATTAGAACTTAAATATGATGAAGAGAACAAATCGAATTTCAGTAGTGGTGGATACCAAAAGCTCTGGCAAAATAAAAAAATGCCTGCCTTATATCCAAATATGTGAAAAATGGTATTTAATTTACTGCTACCTTTCCCTACCTCATATATAGTGGAATCAGGCTTTAGTGCTGCGAATCATATTGTCACCAAACAGAGAAACTGTTTACAAATCACTGAAAGAGGAGACCTTCGCTGGTTCCTTACGAAAATCAAACCAGATATCCAACATTTAGTTTCTCAGCATCAAGCTCAAGGATCTCATTAAATTAAAGATGATTTCAATTAATTTTATTGTTTTATGTAGGGTATGTAACTTTTTTTTTCAATTTAAATATTAGTGGGCGGTAAGGAAATTTTACCCTCACGAAAGTTACAAAAGTGGGCGCTAAGTATTAAAAGGTTGAAGAGCACTAGTCTAAACTGTCCTCTTTCCACACAATCTGCCTAAGGAAAATTCTTTGAATTTTCTGGCCGAATATCATCACCAACCAAGAACTGCTATCTCGGAGCCACCAAGAAGACAAGTGCACCATCATAGTGGGTAGGCGCTGGAATTGGGTTGGCCCCATCCTCAGAAGAGACCTTGATGCCATCACCAGAACTGCCATGCTATGGACTCGAAGGAAAGCGAAAGTGAGGCAGATCAAAAGCTACTTGGCGGAGAACTGAGGAGGCAGAGATGTAAAGCATGAACCAGACCTGGATGGCTGCCCACTGAGCAAGGTGGAGACAGTTTGTTGCTGCCTTACAAGATGCCACCAGGCGTGATGGTCACTGATTACTTTGTCAGTCAGTGGCCAAGGAACAAAGAAGAAGTAGAATATGAAGCTGTGTATTGGGCTGGCAATCTCATCATGTTAAACAGATTGTGATAGAAACCACTGTTGCAAGAGCACATGAATGTGTCGATGCAGGCTTCCTGCAAGGAGACCCGCTGTAGTGATGGCTGCATGCTCCATAAGGAGCAAAAAAAAGGGAAAAGAATAAAATAAAAGGCACATAACTTATATAGCGTCTTAGAAAGTCAGGTACTTAAGGGTGATAAAAACATCATCTGAGAACAATTGTGTATGTACAACTGGTTAAAGAGTCTGAGAAAATTACATATATGTAGCTGGTATTCAAGAATCCTGTGCAGTTCCCAGGGGGGGGGGAAAGGGGGGTCTTTGACGAGACTAAGAAAGAACTGGACTACTGCCCCTTCAGGGAAGTTGTAAGAGGTTGTGCATGAGGCTGGCAACCTCAAATTGCTACATAAACTACCACTGCGAGGGCACATGAATGCTGTGGTGTAGGCTTCCTGCAAGAGGTCACGCTGCAGACGTGACCCCATTCTCCATAAGGAGCGATAAGGGAAATAGTGGTATTTAAGAGGAAATCATGTAATCAAGCATAAACAGTTTTAGAAATGTCAGAACCAATCGCATGCAGATTGTTTAAACAGTATATGAATCCATGAAACTGACTTCTACTTGGATGGCATCCCAACCTCATAATAATCTTTCTCAAGTGCAGCCAAATCTACCCTTGCATCAAGGAATTCTGACTCATCCATACCTTCCCCAACATACCAGAAAACAAATGCCTGTTTGGCATACATGAGGTCAAATTTGTGGTCTAATCGAGCCCAAGCTTCTGCCACGGCTGTAGTGTTAGTTAACATGACTGCAGCACGATTCACAGCAGCCAGGTCACCTCCAGGGACTGATGTTGGAGGCTGGTAGTTAATCCCTACCTTGAAATTAAATAAAAGAACACCAGATCACTGCTCACTAACAATATACTGTTATAAGGAAACAGAAGAGATACAATAAAAGATAAATGATATCAACAATCTAGGTACTCTTAGTGCATAGAATCTCTTAGATCACGACTTCTTAACCTTTTTTTATGTCCCTTTAGAAAAAATGTAAATATAAACATCACCCAGTGTTATGCACCAACGAATGATAAAGAAGAATCTGTGAAAGAAGAATTTTACACCAGACTACAAAATGTCTTGGATAAAAAGAGAAGAAAGGACATTACAAAATAGGAACAGACAACACCAGCTTAGAAGAATTAATGAGAAAACATGAATTAGGTACGATGAATGAGAATGGGGAACTATTAACAAACTTCTGTGCTTCAAATCAACTGGCTATAGCAGGAAGCATATTTCCACATAAAAGAATACATAAAGCAACATGAATATCACCAGACCACAGAAATAGAATCAGATTGATCACATATGCATAAATAAGAAGTTTAGGTCATCATTCTTCTTCAAGTACCATGCCTAGTGGCATAGGAGATTATGACTCTCCACAACTTCTCATCTCCAGTACAATTTATCAATTCTGTTGTTGACCTCCTTCCATGCCACGATGTCAAACTGTCCAGTATTTGCTCTCTTTGTATTCCTCTGTCTCTTTTTCCTTCAATCTTACCTGTTGTTACGATATATTCCAGCTTTCTTCTTCTCATAACATGTCCAATAAAAGTTGATTGCTTCTTTTCCTGCAGCTCCTTTTCACTTTTTGTATTAAGACCGTATCATCAGCGTATCTCAAGTTGTTTATATTATGTCCACCAAATGATATTCCTGGCATGTCCTCTAGGGATCTCATTATATTTTCACTGTACACATTGAACAGATCCGGTGACATCACATGTCCCTGCCTGACACCCTTTTTTACTTGCTGAAACGTTAGGTCATCATTACAAGACGTAAAGGTATATAGAGGAGCAGATATGGTATCAGATCACCATCTTCTGAAAGCCACAACAAAATTAAAACTTGCAACAGTGCATAGCTATAGACAACAGTATAATGTGGGATATCTAAGAAATAAGATTAAAGTTTTCAAGTGCAGTATCCAACAAATACCAAGTACTCAAACAGCTGAATGATGAAGCAGATACGGAAGACCACTGGCAAAAAGAAAATATATGGAGCAAGACATGAGGAAAGGTACTGGGAAAAAGAGAACATCAGCACAAAGCATGGATAACAACTGAACCTATGAACAAGATAGAAGACAGGAAAAACAAGAAGCACAGAGCCACTTCTCAGCTCCCCCTGCCTATCACTAGGTTCATAGTGAGATCCTCCTGCATACAGTCAACCACGTCAAAGCCAAAGAATCACGTCTGGGTCTCAAGTGACTTCTCCAAGTTTAGTGTGCTATGCTGGATTCTCAACAAGTTTCACCATAAGGGGAATCCCTGAAAGTGTGTGAAAGACTTCAAGAGTCAATAATGGTGTAATTAGCCTCACTGACAGAAGCTCACTTCCACATATGTATAATGTAGCATTGTACATAGCTGGTGGTCATATACAAACAGGGGTTAAAAGTGTTTGTGGAGAATAAGAGACAGAGAATAAAAGATAACAACCAATACCCCTTTATCACAATAAATTAATTCTTTCTGTCAGATGCAGTTCTTAGGTACCAACATGTACATTCTTATTTTTCTACAGGTGATGTATAAAACAAGCAGTAAACAAAATATTTAAGAGAAAATATCATGTAATATAAATAAAATTGCTGTAAATTAACTAAAGAATATATTCAAGTATTGCAAGTCTTTCCGGTAGCAACGTATGGATGTGAATCATGGACCATTACTCAAACATTAATGAAAAAAATCGAATCTTTCGAAGCAAAGTGTTACAGAAAAATTCTCAGAATATCTTGGACCAAGAAGAAGAAAAATATAGACATCCTACACGACTTGAACATCGATGAAAACTGGCTCATAAACAATATCATGTCCCTGAAACTGAAATATTTTGGCCACATTAAACATCATAGTGGCTTAGAGAGAGCAGTGATGGAGGGTATGGTACCTGGAAGGCGAGGCAGGGGCCGACCAAAACTACGGTGGACACAGGACATTGAAGACACCTTGAACATGACAATGGAGGAGGCAGGTGGGCTGGCTAGAGATTGAGAGTCTTTCAGGCGGGCTGTGATGAGAGCGACGTTCTGCAAAGGACATGCTACATGATGATGATGATTGCAAGTCTTATATGCAACAGATACTTTTGCTTTATAGCACACAAAATACAGGTATGAAGAAACTGACTACATTTAAAAAGGTGTGCTAGGTAGTCCTTTTGGGGAATAATGCACCATATACTGGTGGGCCATACAGCATTTGGTGTAGAAAGAGTGAAAAATGTGGAAGAGAGGATAAATAATAAGGTAGAAAACAAGACAAGTGACACATCTTGGAGTGATTCCTGTTAGTCAAAGAAACATTTACATTTTTGTAAACTGAGAAAAATGACCACTTTTTCTCAAACTCTGGTAGCCATATCACTTGCAGCAGACTAGATACTTTTTTAAGTGTTGCATGAATGAACACTTTTAATTTTTACAGATAAAATTACTGACGAATAATCAAGAGCTAACGTTCAGCGATGGTGGATCAAAGACAAGACAATAATAATATAGGTGAACAGCAAAAAACAACAGTAAAGAAGTTACATACTTTGATAAATGGGTGCTTGCGTAGAAAATAAGGATTCAAGTGGTATGACAAGATCACTAATGATAAGGGAGTCATTTTTACTAATGAGCAATACATTAGAAACACAGGATTTTTCAGGACAACCCTTTGCCAGCCATAGTTACAAACAGGAAACAAAGATTAAAAATATTGAAAGGCTGTGAGAAAATGACAATGGACACGGCATACATGTGGAACAAAAGTAAATTAACAAATAAAAATACTAAACAAAAATCAACATAAAGAAATTAACTACAATAACAGAAAATATTGTTACCTCAGACATGTCATAAAAGGCGACTAATATGGGGTTCTGCTTAGAGTTTGACAACCTCATCATGTAAAACTAATTGCTACAGAAACAACTTTTGCAAGAGCATGTGCTCACACGCAGGTTTCCTGCAAAAGGGGTCAGCTGCAGCTGTGCCTTCAGGCTCCATAAGGAGCTAAAAAGAAGAGGATGATGATGAGGACACAAACTCACAGAAAATAGAATAATTAGGACCTCATAAGAACATAGTCCAGTTGGCTATCAAGACAAGCTTTCTACAGCAGAGATAATGCTTCAGACACCATTTACATTATAGACATCATGAAACGCCTTAACAAATGCCAGAGAATTTGCAGCCTGATAGAACCAAAAAGAGAAAGTCATCAAATTTAATACACTATATAGAATACAGAACACTAAATAACCAAATTATAACCCACATGAGGCTGAACTGGGTATTCCAAGCATAGGATAAGAGAAAGGTGGACAGATGATAGTAAAATCCAGAATCAGAAAAATTCAGCATTGAGTCAGTATAGTCATACCCCGCTTTCCAATGCTTAGCTCATGTGTCGGTTTTCAATTAACACCCATTTCCATGATACGACAGTTTGACTCACTCATACGATGCTTTTTCGACATAACACTTTTTTACGAAACCGTGTGGGCGCTGAGTCACAGAGTTGCTTAACTTTGCTCTCTCTACTACACCTTATATTTCAAGGCGCATGTGTTTTTGTCGCATTTCACATACATCATTGTAATTTAGCGATGCTACTTTGAGACCAGCCGCATTGGCAAAGCTGCAGCTACCTTTGCCCGCCTCACATCGCGTGTTTGGGGAAACTCTAAACTCACAATGAAGACCAAAGCTGCGGTATATAATGCCTGCGTCACCAGCACACTCCTATATGGCAGCGAGACCTGGACGACCTATGCTAAGCAAGAAAGAAGGCTCAATACCTTCCATTTGCGGTGTCTATGCCGCATCCTCGGCATCTCGTGGAAAGATAAAGTGACAAATGTCGAGGTGTTGTCACGTGCTGGCCTTCAAAGTATGTATACGCTTCTTAGACAGCGCAGACTTCGCTGGCTTGGCCATGTTCGCCGCATGGAAGATGGTCGCATCCCAAAAGATATCTTCTACGGACAATTAGCAGATGGCAAGAGAACAGTTGGGCGACCACAGCTGAGGTTCAAAGATGTGTGCAAGAGAGATATGAGGGCACTGGACATGGATCCAGCAACATGGGAGGATGAAGCTGCCGATCGCACTAAGTGGCGATGCTATTTACGGCGCCACCTCAGATTGGGCGAAGAGAGGCTGACACAAGAAGCAGAGGTGAGGAGAAAACGTCGAAAGGAGCACCAGGAAAATAAGCAGCTGAGGGCTGTCACCTCAGGGGCGCATTCCCATGGTCAGTTATGACTGAAGGGGCTATTACTATTACTTTGAGACCAAAAATGTGTTCCTAAAGTGATTTCACTATTTTTTTATTTTATTGTCACAAGAAGTACTTCAGAATCTCCAGCAAGGAAGCATTATGAAGAATGTACTGCCGATCTATAACTTGTGCCCTCTTCTTCAGACTTTCTTCAATAATTCGACAGTTGCAGCTACCAACAGAAGAATACTTCGGCTATAAAAGATAAATATAATACTGTTTTACATTGTCTGTTTAAATTCTAAGTTGATTAGTTAGGTTTGTAATGTGCATATATGACCATTCCAGTACTGTACTTGGTTCAGTTGTAAAAAAAAAAGGCATTGTTTCGCTTTAAGTCGATTTTCACTTTACGACAGTGGCATGGAACCTGTTGTATGAGTGAGGTATGCCTGTAAAAGCAACCCACTTTCACAAGAACAAAAGTACATCTCCTCGTAATATTTGATACAATAAATGAGCTTTAAGCAGGCCAGATAATAAGAACTATGTCTGTTATTTTTTAAAAATTGACAATATTGTTTCCCAAAATAAACCAACACTGTACCTTGAAACCTGTAGGACACCAGTCCACAAACTGAACAGTTCTCTTAGACTTGATGGTTGCTATGGCTGAGTTGACATCCCCTGGTACAACATCCCCTCGGTACAGCAATGTACATGCCATGTACTTGCCTCGACGTGGGTCAACCTTAATCTGTGAGGTAATTTATTAAACTGAATTTACTGACAAGTTATGGAAAAATTCATTGCAAGGTTTAATTATTTTTTCTCCAGTTTAAGCTAATGACTGTGAGATGATGACAGCAGCTGCATCCTCTTGTACTACTAAATAATACAGGTGCTCCTTGACTGGGCTCTGTTCTGGCAACCTCCGTCATCAATTGAAAATTCATTTATATTGTGCTAAATTAACCACAAGAATATATACAATTATAATGCATGAATGTTACATTGTATAATAGGACTTTTTCAAATTTGTTCACTAATTCCACATGATTAACATTCACGTTAAAATAAATCTAATATAAAATAATAATAACATAAATACAGTACAATAATTTTTAAATAAAAAACAGTAATTATTAATGAATATTGTAGTTAATACCACACAGTAACCATTAATGAATATTGTAGTTAATACCACACAGTAACCATTAATGAATGCATGCATGTAGGCTATTTCTTTTACATGTCCCCATTACCTTGAAGAATCTTCTTCAGCATTGTCATTCTAATAATTGAGTTTGGCAGTCGCTACCTATACGGCAGATGCCAAGGCGGTTAAGCCTTTGTTACCAGATGCAGTTATCCACGTACATCTTGGGCTGGGTGTAAAGTGGTCTGACATTATGTGGCGTGATCTTGGTTAGTACTTCACATTGCGGTTGTAGTTAGTATTTTTCTGATATCTTCTTCCAAATTTTTATCAGCTTAATTCTTAATTCGAAGACTAGTAAAACTCCCATATGTACGAACAGCCAAGTGTACCAAGAAGTCAGTAAAGGTTTTCTTTTATCAAAAATGTGCAGTAACAGAAACTGGGCGTTCTTCGAAAGAACAAATGAATAAACTCCGAAATAAATGAAGACGTTACACAGCAGAGACGGTTTTCTTGGTCTTATTTTTTGTCTGCTCTGTTTATTTTCTATTTTTAATTCTCGTCATTTATTCAGGATGTTTTTAAAGCACAGCATTCATGGATGATGATAATGTCGATAGTCTGTTCAATTCTCTGTCTGATAACGGTCATTCAGACTTATATTTCAAATATAAGGTTGTTTTCTGTTCTTTGCATTTCACATGTCGTTCAGCAGTCAAGTTTTCTTTTCTGAGCAACGATCTTTTCCCCTGCTCTTGGCGTTATTTATTTATTCAATGTAGTCGTGCAAGGTCAAGTCAAACCATGAACTCCCAGGTTCATCATTTTAAAGATTCTTAGTCATTTATTATTTATCTTGAGTTAAAACGCTAGACTGTCAGAAACGTTTGCTAAATCCGAGCAATATGAACCTATTTTTAAGCACATCAAATTGTGGACTACCTTGAAAAGTTAGCAATTTCTTATGGCGATCGCGATAGGAAGATCTATGAGAAACGAGTCAATTTACTTATGTGTAAGCCCTTTTCTATATTTTCTGTAGAAATTTTGATCTGCTTCTGTCATGGTTTACAACTTCTTGTTTTCAGTACCCAGGCAAAAGCTTAGATCAGAGTTGCTATAGACATCTCGCATGTTTCCGTCACCAAACTTAGTTCGGCTGTGATGTTATTAAAACTGAGACTGGTTCAGACAAGGCAGCTGCTTTCTTGGGATCTAGCCTACAAGTGTCATTTTATTCTTTTTCTGTGTTGCAGGGCAACCTAAAATGTGAACAAGCTACGTATTTATTTATTTCCATAGCGTCCATTACCGACCAATCAGTTAAAGGCTTATTAATACCCCCTTACGGTAATTTGGCCTCGAGACCATCATATCTTTTATTTTTGCCCGATGACGTCATAAAGAACCTGTCATACTTAGGTGGTAGCCACACAGCTACATAATTTTTGCTCATCTTTTCTCTTAGCTTTGATTTCACTTCTTTGCTGGACTAGCATGCACACATAACATTTGGAATCTAGACACCCAAACACTAAATGAGACCCAAGCAATAGCAAATATGACTGCCTTACTGCAAAATGGCCAGCCAATGTTATCATACAACAGATGGAGCAGTCGTCGTTAGACGTTACGACCGAACATTAAAAATAATATAAGGTTAATTGGATGGCTGTCGTATGTCACATATGGCATAACTTGAGTACAGTCAGTATTTAGCCAACATAAGAAAGAACATAATAATGTAAGCAAGCCACTAATTCAGCTCTTTGAAGTCCCAAGAACCAGAACTTTTGCATTAATGATTTGCTTCCATGATTTAAAACAAAAACAAACAAAAAAGACATCGGAACAGATAACCAAAATTTGACTGGTAAATTAATGATGTATTGTGTTCACTTACCATCTGATTGGATGGCTCAAAACATACATTTGTCAACTGTGCAACTGTGAGTGACTCGTGGTAGGCTTTTTCTGCAGATATGAGTGGAGCATAGGATACTAGTGGAAAGTGAATTCTAGGATAGGGTACCAAGTTCGTCTGCCATTCTGAAAGGTCTGTATTTAAGGAACCTTCAAATCTCAAGGATGCAGTTATTGCAGCTACAACCTGTACAACAACAGTTTTTGAAATTAATATTTAACAAATATATACTCAAAATGGTGTACAATTTTAACAGAAAACAGTAGTTTTTTTTTTTAATGTTTGCCTAAAGGGACACATATTTTTAATACATAATCCTGATTCTTTACAGTTCTATATTTTAAAAACCAACTATCCTTATTCCTCTCAGTTAACTGCGCAGAAATTTCTGTTTTCTATTTCAGTTCGTTCAAACTCTGTTTGCTTAAATCAATTCACCTTTTTCATAAAATAAAATGGTTTGGAATGTAAAAATGCAGTCCACTTAGTTATTATCCCAACACTAAGATAAGAGTCTTCGGCTCAAATGTCAAGTCTGTCCTATTGTATGGCTCTGAAACATGGAGAACAGCAAATAACAACCAAAAAAGTTACATAAATGGGTGGCTTGCATGTGGAACTGATGATAAGAATTGAACAAGGGCCAGTGGAATCAGAGATCAGAAGAAGACGCTGGCAATGGATAGGACACACATTGAGGAAACCTGTGCATAGCATTACAAGGCAGTCCTTGTTCTGGAACCCCCAGGGTAAGAGAAGCAGAGGTAGACCAAGCAACACATAAAGAAGAGAACTGGAGACAAAAGTGAAAGTGATTAAGAAGATGTGGAAAAAGCTTGAGCAGATGGCACAGGACATGAGGACTTGGCACGTGTCTGACGAAGGCCTATGCTCCTTGGGGAGCTAAATGGTATTGACTGATTAGTTATTATCACATATCTTCAAGAACGCAACATAAAACTTCATGTCACTGGGAGGATATAGTGAAATGGTTTAACTGCATTAAAGAAATGGCACAAGATCTAATACTAGCCAAGGCCATACATTTTGTACAATAGACTACATCATCCATGACACCTGATGACACAAGTGTAAGGAAAAACTACTTCATGTGCCTTCCCCTGGTTTTCTACCAATCAAATATTTAAAGATAGTCTCATTGCAAATACTGCTGCAGAACAGTGATGTTTTAGAAACCTCACTATACTAGGTCTCAGCTTTATGAGGTGGGGGGGGGGAGGGGGGGAACCAGTTCTCTTCCTTGCTGCCTTTGCCTTCTCTAACTCAAGAGCAGAGTCATGTACTCATTTTCAGCTGGGTAGACTGGAGCTTGACACTACCAGGTTTTGAGCCCAGAGGCAAGCTCTCTAACCACTCTGTCAATCACACACTCCTTTGCAGGAACCTTACACCAAAATATTCATGAGTCCTTGCAGCAGTGGTTCTGTAGCTATTTGATTTACATGAAGTTGCCAGCCTCATAGTTGCCCTAGAGCAATGTGTAACATATTCTCATATCTACTGATGCACCAGATGAGGTTTTGAATGACACACCTGTGCAATAAGCCTGTTTATGTTAGTGTATGTTGGCCTTGCAATATCCAGGTTTCGTTGGCAGAGTTCATAGCAAGCCTCATTATCAAAGATGAAGCACACGTTAGAATGTTCCAGGCAAGCATGAGTATTCAAGATTGAATTATAGGGTTCTACTACAGCAGTTGAGATCTGTATGGAAAAGAAGCAATCAGAAAAAAAGAAGTTAATGAAAATTTTGTTATTCATTCATTGCCCTTCAGCTCTACAAGGAACATAGGCAGTCAACAAACTTATACCAAGCTTTCCTATCCCATCCCATCCCATCCTATCCCATCCCATCCCATCCTATCCCATCCTATCCCATCAGTTCCAGGTGTTTCTATGTCTTCATCATCCCCTTTTTTCTGTGTCCAGTTCACTTCTCCGTGTATTTCTTGGTCTAACCCCATGTATTCTGGAAAGAGGACAGTCCCAGGATATCAGTCTTTTAGTCCCTTCATTTCTGCTGCCACCTGTGCAGTTTTTCATTATTCATTTTAATGTAAGGACATTCCAGGTGCCAAATCTGGAGATTTTTATGTATGAGAAAAAAGGTGAGTCAGCAACCCATACTCCTTTTGGCTTTCTCCAGGTTGCATCATGAGCTTCCTTACCAGATGGTCTTCTTCAGCCTTGGATGAATGAGTTGATTTTTTTTTTAATTACCTTTCCATTATTTATTACAGCAATATTTATCCCTATACTCTTTCTGCTTATAGAATCAACCAGTTGATAGTTTTCTTTTTCTATAACAATATTAAATGAATGCTGGTTTGCTACAGCAGTTGCAGTTTTAAAAGACTTAGTTTAACCAAAACTTGTGTGTTCTCGATCAGCCTTCGAAGCTACCACAGCAGTGTCAAGGGATACCTATGTTATTCTTTGGTGTAATCATGACCCAAGTCTTTGACTTGTCTATGAACACCTGGATCTTATCACATCACTGCATTTCAATCAGTTTTAAAAGCATACTATGGCCTGATCACTAAACATTTTGTCTCCTTCCCTACTCAAGTTTTCATGTTAATTAATGTCTGAGTGTTTATAAAATTGACCAGTCATTGTTTCTGATGCTTTGATATCACAGTTTTGAGTTTCCGTCATCATCACTATTTGTTGTTATTGCTGATCAGAATCGACATCATTGCACTTTGAACAAACCCATAAGTGCTCAGGCTCCCTCAGCAAATATCGAAGGGTATGACTCTTAATTGTTCCTGTAGCGTACTGTTTGTTAATACGGTGGATGCATCCTCTCATACGTCCATTCCTGCTAGTCTTATGTTTGATGCCAAATTCCAGCATCTTAACCATGTTGATTCATCATTTGCAGTGTCATTCTCTACTATCACTACTTTTTCATGCACTTATTTGTCCTTTTTTGCACCAAGAAAATGTCAGAACACTTACTACAACTTTGACACAAGCATAACTTATGAAGAGGCCAAGCGTTTTATCAAGCACAGATACAGTAGCAAGTGGGAAGCAGAACATACAGGCCATAATAAAAATGATGCATATTACCAGCTCAGCAGAAGTGGTACAAGTGGTAATCTTCACACTTCCCACAGGTCAATGATTGGGATACCATCTATTCAACAAGTTAAAGATAGCACCTACTGATGAGTGTAACTGGCACTGTTATAATGACTGCTGATCATCTACTGCAAAGGTGTCCAATATATGAGGAACAGAGAAAGTGTATATGGTATCATCAGTGCCATTCTTAGAAAAGTTCTACAGAGATGTCAACAGCCTCAAGCTGACCACAGCTTTCTTTAAAAATATTCAAGTTGACGTCTGAGGTTTAACAAAGAAGAAGAATGCTTACTTGTGGTGCTGGATAAATAGAAAACTCCATCTTGGATTTCTTGCCATAGTCGTGGCTCAGCCGGGTCATGAGAAGAGAGGAAAGTCCCGAGCCAGTTCCTCCACCAAAGCTGTGAAATATGAAGAAGCCTTGGAGTCCAGTACATTGGTCAGCCTACAACAAGGAGAAATTAAGTGAAACATTTTATATCACAATCTGTTCCACTTTTTCATCTTTGTCGATAGTTTTTTTTTTTTTTTTAATCTATTCAACTTTTATTACATTTTTTGGGTGCCACTTCCATTACAAGAAAGAATAGAACTGGTGCTTCCTTAGGCGTGCAGTAAAAAGTGACTAATATGGGGTTGTGTGTGACGCAAACAGCTACAGAAACCACCTCTTCAAGAACACATGAATCTTTGGTGTAAGCTTCCTGCAAGGGTACCAGCCAGGAGCAAAACAGGAAATGATTCATTCCATTATAAGGCAGTTGTTCTGGAATGGAGAAGAGAAATAAAGACCAAAATGAAAGGGATAAAAAAATATGTGTACATGACAAGATCTCAAGCAGCTGGCACAGGATAGAAGAACCTGGTACAAATTTGTTGAAGGTCTATTCTCCTTGGGGAAATGAGGGACAATGAATGGATGAATGAATGACTTCCATGAAGAAAACAACAGAATTGCTCTGATGTTGATTTGTTCTCCTAGTATAAGGACAAATTCTCCTTGCTTGGACCTGTCTTGTGTGAGCTCTATCTTCAATATTGTGTACTCCTTGACTTGATAGTGCACTGCAACAAACCAAGTCTCGTCTATTTGTTCATGTTTATTTCCCATTTATTCCAATGCAAACCTCATGTCCACTTTGTTTCAACTTGTCTTTCTTTTACGGTTGTGTGGTAGTGTTATGTCTCTTCACGTGTCCAGTGTTTATTTTTTTAATATTTCTCTTATTGTATTTTTTCTCCAGAATCACCATTTATAAACTTTACATTTCCATAAATACATCCCTTATTTCTATAGACCTACTTGTTTAATACCCACAACATTAATGAAAGCGTAGTATGCAAGATAACTTTAGGTGGATTCTGATTTGTTCCATGAAAAAAATAATAATAATAATAAGCAACATTTCAGGTGGTATACAGATGCATGGTGCTTGCGTTTTATGAAGAGACTGCATTCTGGAAGCGTGTATGTCATTTGACATTCCCGTAAATTAATATTATTTTCTCCGTAGGAGTTTAGTACCTTACAATAAATGGATGCTTCTACGGAGTGAATTCCAATACGTTTGAATTGAAAAAAAGCATAGGAAATTTAGCATTAAAATATAATTGTTGATATTTACTGTTGTGTATAGTGAATGTTGCTAAATGTAATGAGACGTGGCTGGCTGTCAAACATCCTCACATAATGAAGCAAAATCACGAAGCCTGAACACACTGGATACAACTTGACACTTTTAATCAATCATGTTATTAGAAACACGAAACAGGAAAAGGAAGTTTTCATAAGGGCAAGTAACTCTAGTAAGAAACAAAGTAACCATGGAGACAGATATACAAACGACCCCATCAGCAATAATAAACACGACCTTATGAATAAATAAAAATCATTCAGTCTAATTATCAACAGAACAAATGCATATGTCACTTCTTTTTTATACTGCATCGAACAGTAGTGTTGGTATTGTCTTCAAAACTGCCTGTAGAAATAACAATAGGAGCAAGGGTGAGGCGTGCAGCTTGCCTTATTTTGAATTCAACCAAATAATATAAAAAAAAACTGCCGATATGAAAATGGCATCACATTTGTCAAATCATTGTAAACAGGGACAATCACAATTTTGCTTATACATTAAATAAATAAAAAAAATAAAATAAAAAACAAACAAACAAACAGAATCAAGAAGAAACTCTGAACAAGAATAATATTAAAGTAAAGGGGTGTAAAGGCCTTGTGGTTCCAGGTTATATAACTGACTTTAACAGATAATTAATTGACTTTCATCTGTTAAAAGTCATAAGCATTGTAATAACAGCATCAGACCTTCACCTTCCCAGCCACTATATATTAACATTTGCTCGTGTTAAATATTGTTTGACTATATTATGCATTTCCCTAGGTCTGTCTACTCTTAACACCTCTTCTAAATTTATAGGTAAATTGGATGCTTGCAAATAATATAATATTGGTATTGTCATTTGTACATACCTCTTACATTTTAACAAGAAATGTTCTATATTATTGTCTTGAAGACATAATGCACAGTAAGGTTCTTTTATTCTGAAATAGCCTTTTCCCAGCTGTAGTCTGAGAAGTTTCTTATTACTGGGAATTTTCAATTCCCTAGATATCTGACATTTTCTTGTTGGAGCCTTGAACATTTTATTTGCATGTCTTCCTTTCAGATTTTTATTTATAAAATTTATCTGTATATTTCAACCTGTATGTAAAGAATACATAATGTAGAGAAATGTATACAGAGCGATACAACAGAAGGCAATCTGATTATCAGAAAGGGTCTTCTTCCCCCCCCCCCCACCCCACCCCCCGGTCGATGAAGTGCTTCGGCCCTTTGTTCTCCTTAATAACACTAATATATGTATCATGCTGTTGAATGTTTATTTGTCCATTCCTACCCACCATTTATGTCTTTGCGTTTTTAATATCCAGCTATAACCTTTAGTTTGTTCTATAATTTTACTTTTTACTTTTTTAATTATACTTTTTTACCATTGCAAGTGTGTGTGTGTGCGTGCGTGCGTGTGTGTGTGTGTGTTTTTTTTTTTTCTGAAACGGTATCTTAATTTTTTATAAACCATCTGGCACATTGATGACAAGAACCAGAAAAGTACCAGTGGGAAAAAAAGTGATTAGGAGAAGACGCTGACGATGGGTAGGCGACACTTACTGAGGAAATCTGTTGATAGCATTACAAGACCTTCGTTGTTCTGGAATCCCCATGGTAAGAGAAACACATGGAGAAGAGAACTGGAGATAGAAATAAAAGGGTGAGGGAAGACAAGGAAAAGACCATGAGCTGATGACGTATGACATACAGACTTGGTGTGAGAACGTTTATCTATTCTTCTTGTTGAAGTAAAGGTAATCAATGAATGAGGCTAATTTGTTAGCTTACTTGTATTTCTACATTTTCACTGCCAACCATTTATTATACAAACCAGTTTCCTGATCCTGTCTAACAAGAGATCTATTATTTCCTGCCCCTTTGTGTAGCAGCCTCTTGCATAATTGTTGGCAGCATCTTCTTTCCCCGTTATAAGGCACTCAGGATGAAACAGCTGACGGTAGACTCCCGTCCTTACTTCATCTGTCAAGTTAAAATTTAACACTAGAATACTGATCTACACACTGAGCCCGTCCTAACTTCATCTGTCAAGTTAAAAATTAACACCAGAATACTGATCTACACACTGATCCCGTCCTTACTTCATTTGTCAAGTTAAAAATTAACACCAGAATACTGATATACATACTGATCCATACTGTAACAGACAAACATGTTCTTCAAATAGTAAGTGTACCGTACTATTATCATTATTACTTTTCAGCTTCTGTGGTGAAGTGGGATGTTATAAATATTTATAGGGGACTTAGTGTACTGACTGAGATCAGCTGTGAAGGTATCTATATCTAATAAGTGTAGTGTATTATAGATAACCTTACTTGCTGCCACATATATATATATCTCAGTCAGAATTATTCTGGAATAGTGTGATGACTACGTTGTATGTCTAGGGTATGTGTATGATGAAGTGTAAGTCATAACAACAACAGACGGATAAACAATTTAATTTATTCCACCACACTTGACAACACTGTGACACTCACATACATATAACACTCTAAAGGATAACTTAAAGGAGTCACTGATAACTTTTCAAATAACAATATGTATTCATTGCTGTTATGAATGAATATGTGTCCTGATTCAATTACAAAGGGAACCAGGAATCACAATCAATTTTACTTACAAGTTATCTGTACAGAATTTATCAATATGAATATAGTAGTGACATATATTATTAAAAGTATCCTATGTGTGTCAGTTGTGTAGTAGTAATATGAGGTAATACTGGTTTTGTTTTGTTCAAGCTCTGTTGGTATTTGTCATCATGACTTCAATAGTTGGTCTTTAGGGGAACTATTATTGGAGATGTTCTCAGTTCCTGATATTAACACAATTTAATTCCCCTCTTAATGTTATTTTTACAAGGTCATTTTAAGCTGGGGGTACATAATTTTGAGCTCAGCTGGCCACATCAGCTTATCTGGCGTGATGGCGGCAGGAACAGACTCCTCTGCTCGACTCTCCCCTCGGCTCTGGAGACACCTCACTGATAGCTAAATGGACCAAGGAGTATGCTGTCCGACTCTGGATTCAGCAAAGCTCTGACCAGGTGCTGCTCAATACCATCAAGACCACGGTCCCTGAAAACAAGAAGGATGTACCTTCTACTTCATAACTAATTTATACTCTCTTTTTACACTGAGCACAATACATCACAAACATTGAGTTCAGAGCGGTAGGCCAACTGTCAGCTTCATCTGAAATACTTTATACCAGTATTAACCTCCTTAATGGTTACCACGCCTCTGCACTTCCAGCATTATTTCTGTCTAATCAATAATCTAGGTGTCAGTGTACTGTTTGGCCATTCCATGCAGTTTTACTTTCCTCCGACACCTTCTGTTCAGGCTGGAGCATTATAGGCTTTATATCATGTTTGCTACTGAACTACACATATATACAGGCATAAATTAACAATTCACATTCAGTTTTCATTAAAAGATACTGAATGTTTCAAGCTTACCACAATTCATGGAAACAAACACAGATACGTTGATTAGCAATGAATTCTGGCACAAAATACTGGCACAAATTCCCATCTGCTTATGTTCCAAGCTTTTATTTAACACAAATATGAGCTGGCTTCAACGCACTGTTGCTTTATCAAGATTATTTGCACTAGTGGTCTCGAACTAACGCTCCTAAGTGAGTATATCAGCGAGTCTAGCCAATGGAGCCACGTTTCGACAAGTATTTGAAAAAATTTTAACTTCCTACGTCTCCCCTAACAACCAAGGATAGCCTTTATAGCCCGACTAATCGTGTTTAGCCTTACATATCATTCCAGCCAATCAGTTCAAATGTAACTTGTGGCCCATTTCCCGTACAATGGTGGTGAAAAAAAATCTACCACTGAGCGATTCTGATTTTGGGTGTTGTCTGACAGCACTATCATTTTATTTTGGCTATAACTTGTTAATTCCTAGACTATTTGCATAACGTTGTACATATTCTTTGTCAGCAAACCCTAAGGAACCCAAATATATATATTTAATAGAACTAATATGCTGCGTTCAAAATATGCAATTCCTTCTACCTCCTGTTTCGAAGATGTGCTGTCTGGGTACTGTAATGTTTTCAAACGTAAACCCATCTATTGTTATCTTTCCTAATAAGCGTTTTTTGTGATTTTAAAACCTAACTCTGGGAAGGGTAGTGAATTTATCACTGTCCGTCCGAAAAAAAGTTAGTGCATGTAGTCTTACACGCGTGATGGCAGCATTTGTGTATCGCGCGACGCGTGTTTAGTGTTCGGCTTTCTGCCTCTCCCTTCTCGCTATCCTTTAGTCCATCTGTCTTTTGTTTTTGGTAACATAGTGTAGAAAAAGACATGAATGGAATTTAAAATTTAGGTCAACTTGCATATTTCAAGGTTTTTCTTAGAAAGGCAGCACATTTTATTGTGTGTTTGGGAAACGCGTGTATGTTGCAGAAGGCCTTTAATATCAACGTGAAAGCGTTACAATTTGCCGACGAAGTAGAAAAGAAGGGGGATTTCGAGTACTGTCATTGTGACAGCACTGTTCTTTACCATTCTTCTTTTTTTATTTATTATATGTATTTATTAGGCTTTATATTTACTTGATAATTTATATATGTGGATTAGAATATTCCACGACAGCTTCCCAAGGCACATGCGTACTTAAAGTTTGGAACCCAAGGTAGATCTGTCCTTTCCCACCCTCCATAAATAAGTATACAGAAACTACATTATTCTTGCAAGTAGATTTTTAAAATGTATACAACTGTCATAATAGTGTCTGATGGCACTCCCCCCCCCCTTCCCTTTCCAGATGTCACCTGGGGCGGGCCACGCCCGCGCACCCCATAGTGTTCTACTGCCAAAAGAAGCATATGCCTTAAAACAAACTTATGCCAGATCCTAATGGAAAATGATTGTGATTGATGATGATGATGATATGCCCTATTATGATCATTTATTAAATTGTTTAATTTTGATATATTTCACATTATTTGGCAAATATATTTTCGAACCAGTGCTAGTTTTATCAAGAAAATTCTGCTTATTGGTTAAAAATGAAAAATACAGACCTACACACGTTGGTTCAAGGTCAACAAAAACAGCTCTCGGTACATGCTTTCCTGCTCCTGTATTCTCAAAGAAGGTGTTAAAGGAGTCATCTGGAGCACCTGTTGTGCATTGGTAGGGCATGATGCCATCGACTTGAATTCCATGCTCTAAACAGTAGAGCTCCCAGCAGGCATTACCAACCTGCACCCCTGCTTGACCAATGTGGATGGAGATAATCTCACGCTGTTGAAGTAAAAAAACAAATACAGAATAAACCGAGCTTTGTAACTTTAAATAAAGTTAGAGGAAGACAAAGGAACACATGGAGACGAGAACTGGAGACAGTTGTGACGAAATGGGTTATAAATTGTGGGCACTAGGATGGAGCTACCATCCCTCCTTATTTCTTTCTGATTTTTGGCACACCCATTTCACTTCTTTTCGTTCTTCTGTAGATGTAAAGTGGGGTAAATGGCCTGTCACTGTAAATCTGATAGGTTAACTCCACTGCTCTGTAATGTTGGTAGGAGATAATTGACGCGTCCAGGATTCTCTGTCGCGGGAGAGCGACTTTTTTTTTTTTTTTTTTTGCTTAGAAATTCTTTGACCACGAGTCAGAAACCCAGCACTCGGTTTCAGCAGAGTAGAGCGGCAAACGTCCCGGGTCTTTTACACCAGGGAAACTAGTCGCAAGGTTCTGTAACTATTGCATCACATTATGCGGCAACCCGGGCGAGAGAATGACTTTGTGACGCGTCCGAGACACCTGCGTTGTTGGATGGCGGTCACAAAATCTTCCCTGTGTTTTGATTCCAGGGAACTCTGTGACTCCCTCAGCGTAATACCCAGTCACTCTGTTACGCAAATTCTTTTTTGTAGCGTGTCGCCCGGAGAATTCTCTGGGTAATTATTACGATTGTTTTCTGCATTCTCTACGCAGATGTTAACGCAGGTGGTAACCCACGCGTGTACATCTGTGGCTCTAGATGCACTATATATTAAGTCTACCTCTGTCTCTAAATGCTTCAGTCCTAAAAATTCCTGTCGTGAGCGGTAAAGACCCCTGTGCAGTTTGCCAACTAAATTAGTGTGGGATATTCTTCACAAGTCTCGCCAGCCCGGCTCACTCCGACTGAGTGAAAGGAACTCGGGGCCATCGGCCGAAATTACCTTCCTATAAAGGCCGGATAAGCCAGCTACCCCTTTACATCGGGGTAATCCCAACGAACTGCAGTTGTTATCTGCCCGACTCCCTAAGACGGGTCCAATCGGGTAATTTCCCTTGCTGGGAACATCATTAAACGACATCTCGCATAGTAAGTGGAGTGCCCCATGCTCCACTGGCGTCAACTGCATAGAGTCACGTCTCGCGCTGCCACAGGAGTAGCGAGCTAGCTAATGATCAGATTGCCTCCTGTTGTATCGCTCTGTATAGAGTTTCCTATCATCATTGTCTGAGGTAACAGTAGTCCTGATTTTTATTTTGTGGCTCCTTAGAACGCTTGTCTCTCGTGGTACACGTTACCGGAATCGAAACCTGGTAGCATCACGCTCATCTACCCAGCTGTAAAAGGTCACTTGATTCTGCTCTTGAGTTAAGGAAGGTGAAGGCAGCGAAGAAAGTAACTGTCCCCACTAATAAAGCTGGACTTAGAATAATGAGGTATCTAACACTTCACTGCCCTACGTCAGTGTGTTCTATGAGATTACCCTTAGAGACCCCCTTGGAAACTACAGGGCCCTACTTTATTAGCTGGTTGTATTTATAGATTAAACTGAATTTCACAAGAGAGAGCAATTGTCAGTTGTGCTATTTACAAAACAAATCCGAACTTGCTGATTTCTGCGCAACTCAGTCATTTGTGTGGCCTTGGTCATTTCCTGTCCTTTGCTAAAAGATAAAAATCCTTTAAGTCGCGTTTGGTCCATGTTTTTTTTTCCCCCGGGGCCTGAAAGGGGAGCACATAATAATAATAACACTGTAATCTACCAAAAATGTTGTAAAAGGCGACTAATGATGGTTGGGTATGGGGCCAGCTGGCCCATAATGTGAAAACTTTAAGCCCAAGAACGTTTGCAAATATTGACAAGTCAACCAAAGAAAATAATTTAAATTCTACTCGATCACAGACATAGAGAAAATGTTACTTTAGAAACAACCCACACCTGTATTCAAAACTTTTTGAAGGTTGATATCTAAAATACAGTATATTCAGTGAGTTCGCGTTGTTGGTGTCTTTGTTTGTACAAATACAGTTGAGTCCTGTGTTATAATATGTTTCGGATGACTGACATTCTAAAACACATGGCATGTCCCTCAGCCTCAGAAGAAAAGTCACATACCCTGTGGTGTACTAAAGGGGAATGCGACGGAGCGGGCCGCGCCGGGTGACAGCCGGGGGGGGGGGGGCAATTGGACACTACCGTACTATGATTTTCCTACAGTTTTAAAAAATTTACTTGCAAATTTTTTTTCTGTGTATTTTTGGGGGGCAGGGAGTAAGGATCCGCCCTGTGTGTCACATACTTTAAGTACGCCCTGCATATCCCCCCCTCCCCAAAGGGGTGCACGCATCACCTGGTTAAGAAGCACTTGTATATTTAAAACAAAACAAAAAAAGACATTTCTTGTTAAACTGATGTTATGAACATCTGAGCATCTATCAGATTTGCTATTCTGATAATGATGACCGTAACTGTAAGACGTTCCTGGGTAAATGTTTCAGACATAGATCTTGAGTACTCTCACGCTTAACAAAATAAATCTTTACATTAATATGCTAATTGTCACATCATCATTCGTGGCCATTATGGTAATGTAGAATGGACGAAAAGTATCGGCACGAGAGACAACGAAAATTTGTGTACGATAGATGTGAGATACACGATCATAAGATGTCTCACGAAAGGGATGGACGACACCAGGGCCAGATTATCCATTAGGCTAAGTAGGATGAAGCCTAGGGGCCCGTGCATAAGTTTTAAAGAATGCATAGATTTTTCAATAAAATGTGTTTATTGTGTTTACTTTAATAATAATAAAAATAATACTAATAAAAGAGGTAAGCAGTGCTAACAAACTAACATACCAGTATATTAATATTACTAGTATCTACCATCACCATGCTAAGGGGTTTGAAAAAAATATTAAAATTATTGCCTTAGTAGGTGAAAAAGGGGGGGGGGGGGCAAACATCAAAAAGCCTAGAGGCCCTTCTTGGCTTAATCCAGCCCTGGGACGACATCATCACCGCAATGAACCTGAAAGAATTTAGGATTTTGAATCAGAATACGGGGGCACACGAAGCCAGGTCGCCCAACTCGTGATCGATAAATAGCCCGCTCTTGCGTGCGTGGTTTCACCTGCAATTGTTTTTGCTCATTTGCTTAATCAAGGGTCTAGAGATTAAATAATAATGAGTAAGGTATTTTGTGTGTTTGTTAAAGTACGGCCTCAGTGGTTGCCGCACCCTGTTTTGAATCATTTCGAAACAGTATTAGGGTTACGGTAAGAATAAGTGTTCCCGTAAATCCTAACGCTAAACTGCTAACCGTAAAACTGTTTTCAGCGTTTTGTAAATGATAGGCGGCTAAAGATCTCAGAATAATAACCACAAACGCTAATCATAACCACTGGGATGCAAAAGAATCCACGTTACCATTGCATGAATTCCAGGGCTATGCCGATAGTCAAGACCATGAAGCACCTCCACGTGGAGACTGGCTACCGTTGGGTTGCATGGCCAATGCTCAGGGATCGAATGGCCACACCAGAGTGGCCTAACATCACGATCCCCCGTGGTAAATCATTCTGAGAACCCAGCCCTGCACATTAAGTTTGGGGGATCACTTGAGCCCCAGACTTAACTCCAGCTGGTTGCTTGCAGGAGGATCTCACAATTGATCGATGACAAGCGAGGGGAGCTGGGAAGTGGTCATATGCGGGACGTCACGATTCCTTGAGAGGTCAGTACCAGAACACTATATGTTAGACCTGCATGTCTGGACAATTGGAGGAGGCTCAATGTAGCTTCAGAGAAAACCGATGTACTCAAGACCTGATCTTCACACTCAGACAGGGACCCCAAGATGCAGCAATAGTGAATGCAGTCAGCGACTCATAGCTTGACTGCCTGCGTCAGGACCAGCGAATCAGAGCTGGTCAAGACCGCACTCCACCTCCACGTGGTGGTCCTGGAAACAGTCTGCAGCAGTGCAGTCTGGCTGAGCGAGTGCGGATCGAAATGGGAAGGCAAACCCGGTCCATAAAAAATGCCGTGCAGAAGTCGGATGTGTCGACCGAAAGGTGCAGATATCACAGCTTAGGCGCAAACAGACACAACGCAACCACCGTCCTTTTCAGGACGAACGAGGAAGAAGAAGAAGACACTCAGACAGCTGAGTGAAAAGGCCCTTGAGTAAAAAGGTGAGATGCCCCTTTGTTTCTTGAATCTGAGAAAGGCATTTGACAAGGTCCCCTGGAGCATACTTTGGGACTGCTTGACAAGGAAGAACATTCCAGCACCTCTGATACGTTTTATACAGAGCTTCTACAAGTCTTGCAGAAATTATGTGAGGACAGCAAACCTCCATAAGTTCAGGACCAATACTGGTGTAAGGCAAGGTGATATCCTGTCACCATATCTGTTCATGCTCCTCGTGGATGATGTCATCAAAACATGTAAGGAGAGGACAAGAAAATGTTCAGTGGGGTACTGGAAGATGAGACAGGTATGTATTTCAGAACTGACATTTGCCGATGAAATTGCCCTGATTGCTAAATCAGAGGCACAATCTCAATCCAACCTACAAGTCTGGAAGGAAGAGCTGGGGAAGGGAGGGTTGGTCATCAGCAGCTCCAAAACAAAAACCATGGGGATATCACGAGAGGAAAGAAGGCATCAGATTAAGCTGGGAGAACAGGTCCTGGAGCAGGTCAACCACTTTAAATACCTCGGAGCTGTCATAGACTGGAAGGGAGGCATCAAAGAAGATTTGGCTACCCGAAGAGCAGCAGCTGGGAGACTTTTTCAGGCCATAAATCGAGGATTCCTCAGCAAAAGAGAAGTTGGCAAGAAAACGAAGATGGCTGTATACCGCTCCACCTATGTCCCAGTCTTGACGTATGGATGCGAGTCATGGGCAATGACTACAACCCACAAAAGTCAGATCCAAACCTCAGAAATGAGGTATCTGAGAAAGGTGGTTGAAGTAACAAGAAGAGACATGGTCCGCAACCAGACGATACGTCAAGACCTAAAAACCCAACCCCTGCAGACCCAAGTAGAACAGTCCCAACTGAGATAGTTTGGCCATGTCTGTAAAACGGGAGAAGATCGGCTTCCACGGCAGGTAAGAGAGGCTAAGTGCCAGGGATTCAGACTTCTAGGACGACCCAGAGTCCGCTGGGAGGACAACATTAGCCAATCTCTGAAGGACCGATGACTAGAATGGAACCCGGCCAGGAGGAAGACAGCCGATAAGATAGTATGGCGCTCTCTCTTCCAAACCTCTACACTTCATGGTAGAAGAGGAATAACTAATAAGTAAGTACGTCTGGACAGTACTCCCTCCTTTTTTATGGTAGGGAATGCACAGCATGCCACCCTCCGCCTGGCTTGAAACCAGATGTGAGGATAACGAAATACAAGCCAAGCCAGAATATCCAGAAAAGAAACATGAGCTCTTGACTCCAACTCAACAAGGTTCGGAATAGCAGAAAAGCAACAAGAAAAGCCTAGATCCACAACGTAGATAATGCCGAAGATTTTTCATGTTGGCACTGGTGTGGCGCTTCGTTAGAATTGTTGGCACTCAGCGGGGCTACGACCTCCCTCAATTCCTTTTTGATTTTAGGCCCGCCCATTGCATTTCTTTTTTTCGGTCTTCTATAGTTGTAAAGTGGGGTAACTGGCCTGTCACTGTAATCGGACAGGTTCACTCCCCTTTTTCTTTAATGTTGGTAGGAGAAATTTTTGACGCGTCCAGGACTCTCTGTCGCGGTAGGCGGCATATTTCTTAGAGTTCTTTGACCACGAGTTAGAACCTGGCACTCGGTTTCTGGCAGTAGATCGGCCGACTTTTCCTGGCCTTTGACACCAGGGAAAGCCATCGCCGTTCGTGTGTCCACGGGTAGACCCGATTACGCTAGAAAATGGCGGTCTCTCTCTTGTAGCTCGGCTTTCGTCCGTGGAACACGGGAAACTAGTTCTCGGGGTTCTGTAGCGGTTGCGTCACGTTATGTTGCATCCCAGGCGAAAGATTCGCTCGAAACCGCAGGTGGTCGAACATCTGTAGGCTGAGTTTTGATATAAAATCTGAACTCTTTAGGTGTCTGGCACTTAATGCTCCAGGAATTCTAGTAGAGTGGACGTTGTCATATTTATTTGGCATATGCGACCAGCTACTGTTGGTGTTAGTGTATTTCTTTGCATCTCGGTAAGAGCGCTAATTTTATTTAGATAGTTTGTGTAGGTAGAAATTATCACTAATCAATCAGTGGGCGAACGCGTATAGCAGTAAATTTTTCTATCTCATTTCATAGCGTGAAAGTGGATACATTTTAAGTTCGCTATGTACCACTAAAACTACATAGATGGGACCTTTTATAATCTTATTCAAAGGACAATGAGGGTGGGTTTATATAAATTTTGCTAATTCAACTGTAAACTTCATTTTTGTTTGTTTGTTGCAACGAGTTCCTTGAGAGATGTGTGTATTTTTTCTTCCCTAGAGATGTATAAATGTGTGCGTAACTGACGACTTATACACATTTGTATAACGGGATACTTATGAGTTCCCGGATAAGTTATGATTAAGGGCCATGTGTGTAAATATTGATTTCTTTGTTGTGTGTAACCCGATGTGGGATTTGAAGGACAGACGCCTCACGGGCGGAACATTTTTTTGCGCTGGCCTGCCAGACCCGCGAGTTTGTTTTCATTTAAGCCTTAGATCGTTATGCAACCTCAGTGTGCGAGCGTAGGGCTGTCCCTACCCCAGCGTGTTGCGTGGTTTTCAATTGGTCGATACCACGGCAATGAGAGACGGTTGTGAATGTGCTGAATCAGCCAGTAAAAACTGGTTTGACCCTCCAAGATGACTCAGGATAAGGGGAGCGCGGGGTTGATCGTATGTAAGTAGTACTTGTCTTGGTGTAGAGATAGGCATAGGTATTATTACTAGTGGACCTTAATTTAGGCGACTAGCTTATGGCTTGTATTTATTGTATCTTCACAGCGGAGAAGGCAAACTTCCATACGCCATCGGGGACGGAAACCTGGAAACCACCATTAAGTCAAAGGTCTGGTATCATAGCCTTGATCATAGTTCTCGAGTGGGGACCAGTTGGTTAAATCCTAAAAACCAGTACCAGGAAGGCAGAGTTGAGTACCCAGCTGCTGGTACCCTATGCTCCTGTAGCTGCTAAACCTCTGAAACCACCAACATTCAAGCTCGCCAGACTTCAGAATAGAGCGCCCATTCTGTCTCCATTTGTAGACCGGTGGGCCCTGTTCATTATACGCCCAGTCACATTGAACTGGCCGTGTCTCTCGGGTATATTAAGGAGCACGGCTTGCGCAAACCTGAGTTTGGACTCATTCTTCTTCTTCCTCGTTCGTCCTGAACAGGACGTTGGTTGCGTTGTGTCCGTTTACAGCGAAGCTGCGATATTTGCGCCTTTTGGTCGACACATCCGACTTCAGCACGGCATTTTTTGGGACCGGGTTTGCTTTCCCTCTTCGATCCCTACTCTCTCAGCCAGACTGCAGTGATGCAGCCTGTTTCCAGGACCATCACTTGGAGGTGGAGTAGGGTCTTGGTCAGCTCTGGCTTACTGACCCTGATGCAAGCAGTCAAACTATGGGTCGCTGACTGCCTTCATCACTTTTGCTGCGTCTTCGGTACCGGACTCATTCAACCCACGGGATATCAGGGTTAATTATCATTGAGTCACTATGACGGTATTGCCTCCCCTGCTTTGCTGTAGTGGTCCAACAGTGGCCAAAAATCAAGAGTATCTATTATAGGCTTCAATGGAGTCTATCTTTACACAAGGTTACTCTTGGCAGAAATGTAGATAGAAGAGTAGTAAAGCTTCTATCACATGGGAGTCTTCATACGATATTCAGATAAGCGAAAACAATGCTGGCTGTTGATGAGCACGTTAATTCTGTAATCTGCCAACACCTTTTATTGAGAATTTACGCAATGGTTGATTCTAGCTCAAGCCCCCACCGCTGAGTTAATCAGTGGAATTATTATTATAATATAGCTCTGTTTAGAGTGTGTGTAGTAATTTGACTGAGACAAACATGCAGTAACTTTAAAATGATTAAATCGAAGTTAAATTTGTAACATCAAATAACAAAATTTAATAATCACTTTAGGTTTTAACAGTTGGAAAATAGTTTGAATATTTATGAAAAGGTTTTCATAACTTGAATGGGTTTTTTTATAAGAAGTTCAAGTGGCAGCATATAGGTTAACTTAGCTGCCAATGATGATTCTAATCCTCCTTATGGGTTTGTTCTTTTCACTCTGCTCGCGCTCGTCTCTGGTCAAAGCTCAGGCGCCGCACGTTCCCAGAACGTCAAGGAGTAACGGCCAAGCTGGTTCTGCGTCTGTCTATAAGACCCTCTTATGATGGCGTCTCGCACAATGTCAGTCCACTTCTACCTTCACTTGGTTCCAGAGACAGTACTTTCTGCTGGTACCACCAGTAACTATGATAGAAGAATAGAAACGAATGCTCTTCTGAGTTTTCCAACCCATAGTTATGGGTTCCTATCTTCCCATACCACCATCCCATGTCAGAATGTACCCTCGATGAGAATTAAATTTAATCCCTCGGAATAACACATTCTTTACATTTAAACTGAATAGCTTTAGCTTTACATTTAAATGAAAATGGTAAATGTACAGATATAATGTTTTACATTTACATCTCCACTGTTTGAAAAGCGTTCACAATATAAATTGACTATGTTTTACACTGATTTAAAAGTTTGAAACTTTCATTAATTTTAACATGAATATGTTTTTTTCGTTTACATTTACACTGAGTGAAAAGCTTTGAAACTGTAAATATTATTCTTAGAATGTACATCATTTCTTTCATCTTTCCCTCCCTGCTTCATGGGGAACCTGGAACTTCTTTATGCTTTTAGTTCTCTTTACGAAACTATCAATAAAGCAATCACCAGCCCGTGCAGTGGTGGTTCATGAATCATCATTCTAGATACTGAGGTTGCCAGCCTCAAATGACTTTGACATCCAATAGCGAGTTTCACACATTAAACTTCACATGGTAATATATACATATATATGTTAGTTCACGTGTTAGTAATACAATATGAAATGTAAATCACAACTTACGCCAATCCTGGCTAGAGACGTTTTGCTCAGAGGACTTAAGAAAAAGGCGCTGGCAGCTGCCTTCTTTCATGTGTATTGGGGGTCGTTAATGGTAACTTCAATTCCCTCTGACTCTGTGTCTTTTTTCAGTTTCCTAGTCCCGGTGTTCCTTATTAACATGTAGAGATTTCCTGTGCTTTGTAAGTCTTATTTGGTTCTCCAATAAAAGGTCCGGTTAATCAAAAAGGACTTATGAATCTAGTCTTCTTTCTGGCGAGGTCTGATGTTGTCTTGGCGAACGTGAAATTCACAGTAAAATAAAACTGCGAAAATGGTCAGACTATATCTTCCCAAGCATAGTTGTTATGACTCTAATCAGAAAGATCCAATCATATTCAAACAGGTCGGGTGTGGTACTTTCAAAATATTTCCGACATGGAAAAATGTTGCAAAGGTCACGTCTCCCATATATGGTAATA